>SDVV010023465.1:0-12754 GCA_016164225.1 Gammarus roeselii | reverse complement strand
TGAACTGCAACACCCGCCCCGCTTCCACAACCACACCTGCATGCATGAACTGCAACACCCGCCCCGCTTCCACAACAACACCTGCATGCCTGAACTGCAACACCCGCCCCGCTTCCACAACCACACCTGCATGCCTGAACTGCAACACCCGCCCCGCTTCCACAACCACACCTGCATGCCTGCACTGCAACACCCGCCCCGCTTCCACAACAACACTTGCATGCCTGAACTGCAACACCCGCCCCGCTTCCACAAGAACACCTGCATGCCTGAGCTGCAACAATCACCCAGCTTCCACAACAACACCTGCATACCTGAACTGCAACACCCGCCCCGCTGTCACAACAACACCTGCATGCCTAAACTGCAACACCCGCCCCGCTTCCACAACAACACCTGCATGCCTAACTGCAACACCCGCCCTGCTTCCACGACAACACCTGCATTCCTAAACTGAAACACCCGCCCTGCCTGCACAAAAACACCCACACTGTCGTCACTAAGGCACCCGCCGGCCTTCATAGCAACACCCGCTTTGCCTTCACAACAATACTGAACCTTCCATAACAGTGTTTTTCATATGATCCTAAAGCAGCTCTAGGAGAGTTATATGTTTTTGTGTTTTAAATGGAGAATATTGTAAAATTACAATACACTAAATAAAGCCGTAAAGAAAAAAGTGTAATGAAGAAAAGTCTGCTTTACCATGAGTTAAAGCCACGGAAGTTACGCTTCAGGGACTCGAACGAGAGAATTAGCAGCGTCTGCGAGTCACTGTTAACTCAAGAAAGGCCTTAAAGAGTTTTACATTACATGATGTCGGTGGTCATTTTCACGCAAGCAGAAATGAATCATTATTCACTAAATATACGAAGGATTTATGCAATTATGAAGCAAATATGGTTAATTATGGAAAATTACTATCCCGAGCCTTTGAACATTTTTATTGATCAAATTTAAAACATAAAAGGTTGAAGAAAACCGCACATGCAAAATTGTGCGCGTGGTTCACAAAAATGAAATTCAATCACTTTTTATGAGGATAATCTTCCCTTTCCCCAAAAAAATTATTAAAGAAATTACATTGATTTAATAAACTGAAAAATATTTGTGTCAGTTCATCATATTTAGAGCATTGTTTGCTTCACGGGAGAAAGCGATCGTACCGACAGTACAAAAATGCCAAAACAATTAACAGTGCTAATAAAACAATATACCACCGTTTCCCCTGTGACTGACGGTGAATTGATTAAACTAGGCACCTAATACTCCAAAGTATCTCGTTTCACCAGAGGTGTCGGGCACGGAGCGCTATATAAATGTCTGAACGAGGGAATTTTTACGTGAATCTCATAACATGAATTCCATTTTCCTTAGTGCTCTATTATCTGATGAGTTAGCTGTTGATGTTCACTAAGGTATGCTTACTTTTCACTACACTCCCTCTTCCTAAACCCTCACCGCGCCTATTCATCGGATTTCTATGGGACCGTCTAAATAAATTCCACTTATGTACAGATGCATATAGGGTCGATCATTTATGGCATCAGGTTCTCTGCTACTGTTCCTTTCTGGTTCTGCAGTAAATTCATAATTTCTTCGGTTATCGGTTGCGAACACTGTCACCTTTCCACCCTCCCCGCCAATGTCCTTTCCACCATCACCGTCAATGTCCGTTCCACCCTCACTGCTAATAACTGAAACAGATACATTCAAAATCATTAGCGTAGATTTCAGTCAGTCGCCGTAATATTTCCTCCTCGTTTAGATATTGACACGACATGTAAACTCCCTAAATGCTATCAAATAAACTATTTAGTGACTGGTGGAGGAGGGTTGTGCGTGTGGACAAGTAAATGCGGTCTCTTACAAATAAAATAACATTGTGGAAGTATATACTAATGTAATTTACTACAAAGCCGATCGAATTGACTTTTCAACATTTTTATGTTAAGCACATTTTATTTTATAAACCCATTTTTTTATATGCCGACACATGGGATTTTGAAAACCAGTGAACACATTTTGGAATGATCAAGAACTTACGACCTTCCGACACAATAATGTCTGTCGGTGTGATATTTCAAAAATCATAAACGACCCTACAAGTGGGAACACCATAGGTTTAGGGCTTCAATCGCAGGCATGCCCTGCATGCTTATGTTGCCAGACATCATGGAGTGACGAAGTAATGCCGGCATCAACAGTTCCTTTACAGGAGATACCAAAGTTTCCTTACATTTACTTCATACCCAGTTTGGTCTCGGATGCTTTCGCAAGGCGGCTGCGCTGAAAGGACTGGAATTAGTCTATTAGATTTGCATTGTCTGAAAAAAACTTTTATCTTTACTTTCCTGACATGGCTCGAATTGTAGATTTTCAGACACGAACCGGGTCATGTAAAGTCATGTATCATTCTATTTGCACTTCAGGGGGGGGGGAGGGGTTAGACGCATGAGATCTTCCAGTAAGCCTACCATGTTATTAAATCAACCGTAAGATGCCACGTCGAGTCTTTCCAATGAGACAAGTACGAATTTAACCCCTCTGGATCATTTCACTGACAAGGCCCCTATTGTCTTCCACTGCTAAGGACGCAACACTAGGGCAGCGATGTCTGGCAGCTTATAGGACGTCTATTGTCGTGCACTGCTGTGAACACAACACTAGGCCAAAGATGCTCTGGCAGCTTGCTAAGCACTTTAGAAGTGAACTGCTGTAGACGCAACACAAAGGCAAAGATGCTCTGGCAGCTTGCTAAGCACTTTAGAAGTGCACTGCTGTAGACGCAACACAAAGGCAAAGATGCTCTGGCAGCTTGCTAAGCACTTTAGAAGTGCACTGCAATAGACGCAACACAAACGCAACGATGCTCTGGCAGCTTGCTAAGCACTTTAGAAGTGCACTGCTATAGACGCAACACAAAGGCAAAGATGCTCTGGCAGCTTGCTAAGCACTTTAGAAGTGCACTTCTATAGACGCAACACAAAGGCAAAGATGCTCTGGCAGCTTGCTAAGCACTTTAGAAGTGCACTGTTGTGGACGCAACACTAAGGCAGCAACGATGTGACAGTTTATAAGGCGGCCATCATCTAGCACTGCTGTAGACGCAACACTAAGGTAAGATTTTTCTTACAGCTTACAAGGCGCCTATTGTAGTGCACTGATGTTTACGCAACACTAAGGCGGCGATGCTCTGATAGCTAACAAGGCGGCTATTATCTTGCACTGCTGTGGACGCAACACTAAGGCGGCGATGCTCTGATAGCTAGCAAGGCGGCTATCATCTTGCACTGCTGTGGACGCAACAATAAGGCAGCGATGCTCTGATAGCTTACAAGGCGGTTATTATCTTGCACTGATGTGGACGCAACACTAAGGCAGCGATGCTCTGATAGCTTACAAGGTGACTATTATCTTGCATTGCTGTAGAGGCAATAATACTAAGGTAGCGATGCTGTTGGAGTTTACAAGGCGGCTATTGTCTAGCACTGCTGTAGACGCAACACTAAGGTAACATTGATCTGTCAGCTTACAAATCACCATTACAAGCTGTGGACGCAACACTGAAAATTGGAAAACTGAGGCAGCGATGTTTTGACAGCTTGCAGGACACCGTAGTAGCGCACTGCTGCAGATTCAACACCGAGGCAGCGACGCTTAGACATCTTACAGTGCCCTCAAGCGTTGCACTGCTGAGGCACTGAGACAGCTTTGATCTGACAGCTTATGAAGCACCTATTTGTAAGAAACTGTGCTCGTAATGTTGAGACGGCGATGCTCTGACGGTTTAAATGTCACCTTCTGTGTATTCTATACTGCTGGGTGTATAACCTTGCCTCACAAAGGTGCTATGCAAGCCGCCAAGAGAGCCATTGCCTGTGATATTAGAGTCGCTTCTATGATCAATTTCAGAAACACATCACAGAGCTGCACGGGCAGCTACTCCAACGTGCCGCAGATTGCCATTTAGTAGAGAGCGCAGCAAACAATGATTGCAGCCTTATCTTGTTTGGTGTGCACGGGGAAGTGGATCTCCTGCGCCCTTGAATTGGTAACATGATAGAAAGGAGTGGGTGAATGTAGGGAGGGGATGACAAAATGGGACGGAAGGTCACTATGGGAAAGCCATTGGAGAGCAAGTGAATTGGCACTACAAAACAGTGGAAGAGAGAGCCGAGGATAGGAACGATTTTACGACAGTGAGATTGTTGGGGAGTTAGCTATATATTGGAAGAACTGAGACATTTGCTGTAACGCAAAAATGATACGGATGTGCAATATTAGAAACACCGGCTTCAGATGGATGTCACTTTATTAATGTTATGAGATGGTGCCGACGAAATGAAGGTGACAAGGTACCAGAACGAGCGAATGAAAGACTGAGAATTGATAGGCAAAAACTGATGCTGGGACATTGACATCCTATTTATGTTTCGCACTCTCAAACCTATCACCCTTATACACAACAAAACGATGCAGTGGCATACGTACCCATGGTCACACACCACTCTCTTTCTGAATCACATCGCCCCCAATCCTCACCAAACAATGAAGTGCACCAGGCAACCGTATTAACACTCCTTCATCTCACTCGGCTACAATCTGGCACCCGTCACTTTTAAACACAACCAAACGATATTATTCACCAGACGCCCTTGATGGCATCCATCGCACACGGCTCCAGTCCGCGCATAGAGCCCGCGCATAGAGCCCGCGCAGAGAGCCAGCACATAAAGCCCGCGCATAGGGCCCGCACATAGAGCCCGCAAATAGACCCCGCGCATAGAGCCCGCGCAGAGAGCCAGCACATAGAGCCCGCGCACGGAGCCCGTGCATAGAGCCCACGCATATAGCCTGCGCATAAAGACCGCATATAGAGCTCGTGCATAGAGCCCACGCACGGAGCCCGCGCATAGAGCCCGTGCATAGAGCCCGCGCATAGGGCCCGCGCATAGAGCCCGCGCATAGAGCCCGCGCATAGAGCCCGCGCATAGAGCCCGCCCATAGAGCCCGCGCATAGAGCCCGTGCATAGAGCCCGCGCATAGAGTCTGCGCATAGAGCCCGCGCACAGAGCCCGCGCATAGAGCCCGCGCATAGAGCCCACGCATAGAGCCCGCTCGCTAATCAATTAATTTTTTGACGGAACGAAACGGTCATGCTTTTTAATAAATGTAAATAAATTATTCGGAACCGTTTTAATTGAATGAAGCCAATGTAATTAGTATATGATACATCGACATTTGAACACTTAGCTCCTATTTTCTGCTACTGATGTACATTTATTGCGTGTAATAGAGTATTTAGTGTGTTTGATCACCAGCTCCGATGATATCAACATAATCTTGTTTAATTCTCTGAGTCGGTTAATACTTGTATCCTCCAGTCGGGAACAGGGGCATATGCAGGCAACTAAACGTCTCTGACCGCGTCGACGCGTGGCGGACGAAGCGATGATGAACATGCACCTTCTCCGACGTCATCAGGAACACTAAATATGTTGGGGGTTGCAGTTTGGCTGCTCTTCAACATCATCTCAGCCCTTCCGGCAGCCAAACTAGCCCCTAATTACAAGATGATTGCATTTACCTTAATTTAATTTCTTCAACGTCAAGCTAACATCGATAAGGAAAATTATATTTTGAGAAGAAATAGTTCCTTGTGAGTTTTTGAGTGGAAACCAGCGAAGATATGCGCCGAACTGCCAACACGTGAAACATGGAAATATCAAAGAAGTGAATATCAAGCTACGGAAAAGCGTTGTTTTCTTTTGAACTGGTTTATGATCGTTACTGAGAACAACACTGGTATATGATCGTTACTGAGAACAACACTGGTATATGATCTTTACTGAGAACAACACTGGTATATGATCGTTACTGAGAACAACACTGGTATATGATCGTTACTGAGAACAACACTGGTATATGATCGTTACTGAGAAAAACACTGGTATATGATCGTTACTGAGAACAACACTGGTATATGATCGTTACTGAGAACAACAAAAGCGTAGCTCAGTTCAATCTTTCCGGCCGTAACGACTTTGAAGCCCCAGTTAAAAACGCTCTGAAAAGATTTGCTCAGTTCAATCTTTTGGGCAGCAATGAACTGAAAGCCGCAGTCGGAAGCGCTGGGAACACAGTTTTTCATAGTTCAATCTTTTGGGCAGCAATGAACTGAAAGCCGCAGTCGGAAGCGCTGGGAACACAGTTTTTCATAGTTCAATCTTTTGGGCAGCAATGAACTGAAAGCCGCAGTCGGAAGCGCTGGGAACACAGTTTTTCATAGTTCAATCTTTTGGGCAGCAATGAACTGAAAGCCGCAGTCGGAAGCGCTGGGAACACAGTTTTTCATAGTTCAATCTTTTGGGCAGCAATGAACTGAAAGCCGCAGTCGGAAGCGCTGGGAACACAGTTTTTCATAGTTCAATCTTTTGGGCAGCAATGAACTGAAAGCCGCAGTCGGAAGCGCTGGGAACACAGTTTTTCATAGTTCAATCTTTTGGGCAGCAATGAACTGAAAGCCGCAGTCGGAAGCGCTGGGAACACAGTTTTTCATAGTTCAATCTTTTGGGCAGCAATGAACTGAAAGCCGCAGTCGGAAGCGCTGGGAACACAGTTTTTCATAGTTCAATCTTTTGGGCAGCAATGAACTGAAAGCCGCAGTCGGAAGCGCTGGGAACACAGTTTTTCATAGTTCAATCTTTTGGTCAGTAACGACCTGTAGCCCCGGTCCGCAATGCAAAGAACACAGTTTTGTTTATCATCAAAGAGTTTCGTTTTCTGAATGAAATTCATTGAGACATATGATTCAAACAAACATGTTATCGTTTCGTGGCAGCGAGCGATATTAAAATGAAGAAGCGGAGAACACCGGAAATGGGACGAATTCCTGCTGAGTACTCATGGTATAGAAAGGCTTAATCATAAATTCTTAAAACACATGTGTGAGCGATCGTATGAGCTGATTTTTTAAATGAACGCAGGACGAGTAAATGAAGAAAAAATACGGAATATAATATAAAGATGCCCTTCATTACACAAATCTGAAGATAGACATAGATGAGTATGGAAAATAAACCAAATCATGTAGAAGAGGAAGACATTCATGAAGTAGTGTTTTTCTACGCGATATTCTGATATCCTCAATAAGAGACTATTAAAAACAGAAATATGTAGATAATGTTTGTTCATACATTCATATGTACAATAATTTAACACACGGCATCCAGGGCCCAGCGTATGAGGGATGATGAAAAATTGAAAAAAATTGAATGTGATATACTGTTCCAAGTACGCTCCGCGTTTGTTTAATGACAAACATCACACATGAAATAGCCAATCTTAAGATATCTGCTGGTGGGTGACCTGCAGACGATTCATACCACCTCTGGCTTCTGTCAGTCTCTGAGAACATTCCACCAATACCCAGCAGGCACCCCTGTTTGCAACCCCAAGAATGACAATCCCCTGCAGTAAAGCTGGTATCTATTTCTGTTCTACTCCATCATCAGCTGTTTTTATTTCAAGCATGAGCTACAACTTACTATCATTAGCTTCCCATGGAAGTAAATGGTGGGTTGAGATAAATTAGGCCATGGAGTCGGACTCCGTGGATGTTATTGAGCTTTAATTTTATACATATTTTGGCACCGATGCTAGTTGTTACACATTAAAAGCTATTAGGAGTGAAATAGTTTCCCATAAAAAATATTCACGTAACTAAATCTTCTCATTTGTGATCAATAAATACGCATGACATTCAAACAAGTTCCATAAATACGTCTCTCTATGTATAGTGTCTTTTTCCCTGTATATAAGAAATTTTGGTACTTCAAAATCCAGCATTGGACCAAATTTCAATTAAATAGATACGACCAAAATCGTCGGTTTAAGAGAAGTGTAACGGTGCTTGTTCCGTAGGAGGGGTAACAATAAATATGTTACTTCAACTAAAGAGAATTTATATGCGTGGGCCGACGCAACACGCTCCGCTGAATCACAACGATCTACAAAGCTTCCTCAAACGCAACCAGTTCATTGAAACCTCGCAAGAAAATATCTGCTCCAAAAATACTTCCCATTGCAGTAGGAGAGGGATAGCAGTTTTTGTAAAGCTTTACACAGGCTTTGGATGAGTATCGTTCGTGTTAGGAGAGGGGGAAGGGGCAGGGATACTATGACGGGAGATTAAAGTTGTTGTTTTTCACTCTGGGAGAATTTAGCCTACTTCCAGGAAGGGTTCGCACTCTGGAAGGTTTTCAATATAAAGGAACTATACGCAAACTGGACATTGGTTCCAATTTCATTACTTCAACAATACTTATTACGATTGTAAATTTATCCCCAGGTCAACGACAAAGAGTCTATTGCTAACAATAAAAATGCGTATTGTTTCAAATTCTATGTTGGGAAAAGCTGGCACACTGCGTCATTCTATACATTCGACAATCAAATTTGATGAACATTGAATATTGCTTCAAGCTCAATGCCATCAACAAACATCACCGGTCGAATGGAAACCCCTTTCATGTTCTGCCAGGGACGCTTCTGTCACACTCTCGTCGGATTCATTATGTCAACGATAAATAAATCTGATTACTATTTATATCATGAGTTTGCAACTCAGAAAAGTTTGTGCAGGAATAAACATCCGCCCATTTATTAGTGAAACGCGGAGGCTAACGTTGCGGGATGAAATGCTATTCCTCAGTCACAGCCGCAGTAGAACATGGATGGGATGAATATGCAGTACCGGTAGACATCATAGATGTGCAGCCCAACATGACGTTGTAAAGGGAACATTGCGGAGTTCTGGTTTCTCTTTCTCTTTGTAGCTCATCGGTAAGGCGATTGAATGGAAATACCACATCTCCATTCCGGACTGACACGATACCTTGCTAAGGATGTAAGAGTGTGGACACAATCGCCGAGTGTCATCTGAACAATAGAGCCAGGACTGTATTTGTAGCATTCAACGAAGCGGAACAACGTAAGTATCAAATTTAGTAAACATACGAGACGCTTCCAGTTCCAGCAATCAAGACGATGGGTACAAATGACAGAAAACACTGTAGTTAGCGGAATCATACAGTCTGACCGAACAACGGCGATATTTTGTTTTCTTTAACAGGCGTGACATTGAATATTAAAGGAAATACAATATATTTGATCCGTCTGGCACAGCTAAAGCATTGATTTCAGAAAACCAGAGTTCGAAGATGACGCTTGTTACGGAATAACTCTGCTTGGGGGGAATGGTTAGAAGACAAAAATATGCACCGCGTCCTTGAACATCAACCACTTCTAATGGAGTCATACATTTTCGCAGGCAGTACATTCGAAGTAAGCTGATGATTATCTTCTGTAAGAAACATGTCGGAGCAACCACTGGCGCTTGGCAGACTTCAGGAACATTAGGCGGAGTAGTGACTGAGATTGCTTGCCAATTGCTCGACCCTTCAATTTATATATGGTCTAGAGTGTCTAACATTGAAGTCTTCGGCAAATTAGTCGGAATTCAACCTCAAGCATCTCAAATTAATACTTTTTGTATCGAAAACATACGTAGTTTTTCTCCATAAAATGACCATGAAACATCAAGACAAGATGCATTTAGACAGTAAATACCACCGTAAGCGACAGCTTGCCGAGATCAAGCATTTGTGCTGGAGCGTTCCATTGTTCTCATAACCCATTGCTGAGGCACTCACACGACACCGTAATTTGCTCAGAGGGCGAAGTACGCACTCGACAAAACCACACGCCTCAGACATGTTGCCAGTCACTGACTCACAAACGCGCCCACCGGAGGCCTCTAGTGAACACTCATTTTGGACTTGTATAATGAGTTTGTAATGTCTAACATATTCAGCGCCTTCTCCTAATGATTCCGCTCAGTTATCCCTTAAAGAATAGGCTTAGGCAGTTTCATGGGAAATGTATCCTCAAAATCCAAACCGCAGCTTTTGAAGATCAATGATCTATTCCAATGGGAATAATATTCGACAGCTGCTGTAAGGCGTCACTAAACGTGAATAAAGAGAAATATGTACGAAATATTTTACTATATCGGTGAAGTATTTTGAAAAGGCTAACAAAAATAACCTGGTTTGGGTAAATCGCAACTGTGTAAGTGAATTTAAATTGAGACGTATCCCGAAGGAAAGGGTGAGATTGAGACTTGTCAGATCGCAGTTTATCAAGGTCGATACTCGCACAAGACCACCGCTAGTCGTCCATATTGCCGAGGATAATTTCTGATTGGGTTGTCTCTTTAACGTAACGAAAACAATGAAGATAAAGTTTCATAGATGTTCTAGAAGCTGTTGTGTTCCAACTTTGATGTGATCAGAAGAGAGGTCGGGAGAGGACTAATCATATATGAAGCCTCAAGACGGCTCAAGTAGACGAGGGGGGCAACGAGCACGACACCACATTTGAGAGCACACGAGAGTGACTCAGTAACCTGAAGGTACAGATTATCATGCTTGAATGCTGAAGATTATTAAGTGATTGAACGACTCGACCATTCTTTTTGACACGCTCGATGAACAATAGCATTTCCTAAACAATCACACGATACCGATTCTATTTGGTGATAGTCAGACGGTTTCCACAGTGCAATCTATTGAAGAAAATGAATGTAATTTCAATAAAGTAAAACCAATCATCTCCTCATCGTCACCATACAGAACTATACAGACAAAATCCACTACTCTAAACTGGTGTTTGCCAAGCACAAATGTATTTAATTCGATTCTTGAACATATGCATACATGAAACTAAACACTAGAACCCGAACTATTTGACTTGGTTTCGGATTGACTGTGGCGGCAACCAAGTGCTTGGTTCCTGAGATGTTGACTAACGCGTGTTGTGCGACGTGCCATCGTAGACGAGGTCACTTGGCCAAGCAAAGCAAATCAGTTGACTCCACTGTCATCGTCACTATTGGAATACAAGTGAGATTTAACACGTGATTTTGTAAAAAAATATACGAGTACATAACAAGTGAGATTGAACACGTGATTTTGTACAAGTTTCTAGGAGTACATAACAAGTGAGATTGAACACATGATTTTGTAAAAGTTTGTGTGAGTACATAACAAATGAGATTTGACACGTCATTTGTAAACGATTAAAGGGTGCATAACAAGTGAGCTTTAACCCGTAATTTGGAAAAGTTTATGAGAGCTCATAACGAGTGAGATTTAACACATAATTTTGAGAAAGTTCATTGGAGTGCATAACATGGGAAATTTGACGCGTACATTAGTAAAAGATTTTAAGAGTGTATATATTTACATCCAATGTTTATATGTTTAATGAAAACTTGAATGCAATCAAAGTCAAATAACTTCTAGCGATACAAAAGGCCACTACATTAGTTTAGAATGTGCCGTACATATGCAATGCTCTACCAGTTCGAACCAGGCATTGTCTTTATTTACTTTTCAGAGAGAGTTTAAATAAATCAAGATATTTTCGTCACGACATTCAACATCATTTCTACCGTATATTCTCTTCCCAGAGGGGGGCTGACACGCAACTTGATCCAATCTATTGCACCTGTAGTTTATGTCGTACAGGCATTCTGTGTTCTCCTTTCTTTAATTGCAATTATTATTATTTTTTCCTCTTATAACAAGAAAATGCCCGAACTCCAACTTCATCATCATCTTCCGTTCGAATAACATGGCTATGACCGCTGGTCAGCCTGGCTCAAACCTAGACTTTATTTAACGATCAAAGGATAAATGTATTCTTCGTTCAGCTCTAAACATGTCCTCTCGGGCTTAATATGAGCCAGCCCGTCGGGCTGCTTCGTTAACTTTGCGGGAGAACAGTTAAGTACGTTTTAATTAAGAGTAGCAGCGCATCGTTTACTTTTCTACCGAGGCGAAACTGAATTTTTATTTATATCAAATAGATTCTCGTTTGTTCTTTTTCTATGGTGTTCGAAATGTGAAAATGCTATGCCAATCAGTTTATGGTGTTGTGAATGTACGTAAAAACGTAGTTGAATATTTCGCCGCTTTGCAATTGCGTCAGACGTTTCCATGAAAACGTAAACATGCGTTACGTTGGATCTTGAACGAAATAAATATGAAATGAGTGGTTTTAAAGCGGGAAATTTATAGCCGTTTCAAAAATGGTTGGTTTTTAAAACTGAAAAGAAGTCACAAAAAACACTCAGTACTTTAACCGATAATTATTAATTGAAATTCCGTCTGAAAATCCCATATATTACTGTTCCTGCGGCATTTCGACGAAATGACTGGGACGAGCCTTGCTTGGTTTAGTCAGCGTTAAAGTTACATCATTAGTTCTACGAGGATATTGCATACATTCGAACCTTGAGTCAAGTCAACCGTTAATGGGGACGGATATTTCGTCATCATCACAGGGGGTCGCCCAATCTTTCGTCAATCATCTTCTCCCACCAATATACAATCTCACTAGTATCACACTAGTCTACATTCATCTCTTACCTTTTTCAGTGCAGCTATTTTATTTACCTACACCCACTACACAAAAACTCCCCTACCAATCTTCTCCCTCGTCCGTTACCCCTGACCCAATCCCTAATATTTAGCTAACCCCTGATTTCTCTTAAGCCATCCTGCAGTCCCTACCATTTCTTTTGGCAGCCTTCCCGCTTCTATTTCGACTGGTTAACTTCAACATTCTGAGCAGCAGCATCCAGATGCTAATTCAGCTTACAAAGAAGAGCTGGGAAGTTACATAT
>SDVV010023464.1:0-12754 GCA_016164225.1 Gammarus roeselii | reverse complement strand
CGAAGAATCGATCAAATTCAGAGGTCTAATGTGGGACTCTAAACTCACGTGGCGACCCCACATCGCAGCCCTGGCGACTCGCTGCAAAAGGTCGACAGGACTTATCCAATCGGTGACATCCCTGAAGTTCGGTGCCGACATGGACACCGGAATGACGCTGTTCAGAGCAATAATACAATCGCGCATGGACTACGGAGCCGTTGTCTGCGGATCTGCAGCCAAAACTACTCTCGACCATTGCAAACAATGCTTTGCGTATCACAACCGGCGCGTTTCACTCCACCCCAATCGAATCACTTAACGTGCTCTCTTACAAACTTCCACTTCCGCCCCGGCGAGACAAATTTACACTACAATACTATTTCAAGACTAGAAGTCTAATCATCAACCCAGTCATCAGCCACATCACCAACATATCCGATAAGCGCCTCTTTGCGGCTAAAAATAATATATGCCCACCGTTTTCCCTACGTGTGGACAACCTGCTGACCTCGCTAAACATCAATCGTAAAGCTATTAAGCCTTCATTCCTACCGAATCCTTCAAATTACCACACCAACAGGGATGATCAACCCACCACCGGTCAACCTAGACCTGCAAATGTACCCTATAGCAACTACTCCAACCAACGCGTACCGGCAGGAATTCCTAAGACTACTCGAGGAAGAACATTTAGAGCACTGCCACATGTATACTGACGGCTCCAAAACCGCCTACGGAGTGGGAGCCGCCGCTGTGTACGGGACACCCCACTCTCGGCCACCCTCCCACAAGAGGCCTCCGTATTCTTTGCGGAGCTTTGCGCACTCGAACTAGCCGTCTCTATTGCAAAAACACACCGCTTCCCCAAATACATCGTATTCTCAGACAGTCTGAGTGTCCTCACCCAGCTTAAAAAACAGCACTATAAACATCCAGTTCTACGTAAAATGTAGCTAACACAAAAAATGCCTGACCCATCTCGCCGAGATGGGTCAGGCAGTTGAATTCTGCTGGATCCCCGGACACGCGGGAATAAGAGGAAACGAACTTGCGGACTCGCTTGCTAAACTGGCATCTACTCACCAAAAACATTTTTTTGCAATACATTACCGGGACTGGTTTCCTATCATCAACTCCCATATAACATCCCGATGGGATAAAATGTGGCAACAGAGTGGACAAAAAAATGCTTTCAGTCAAACCCTCAGTCGGAGAATGGGAAACAAAGTTCACCAACAGAAAAGACCAAGTGTTCATCAACCGCTTGGGCACGGGACACACGTGGATAGCTCACAACCACCTGATGGATGTCGACATAGGACCAAACGCGCCACCTTGCTTCTGTTGCCACCAAGTGGCTATCAGCATGAAACACTTACTGATGGATTGCAACGCACTCGCGGCAGCCCGACGAGCATTCCCAAGTCCCCCGTGCAACCTACAAGCCTACTCACGGACCCAGCCAACCGTAAAAAGCTTATCGCTTTTGGAGAACACACCGGACTATACGAAGCTGTTTAAACCCCAAACACCTGTGCAAATGAGGTTGTCTCTCCACCCCATTACGCACAGAAATAACAACACATCTTACGAAGATACGCATTAACTCTTTACTCGCTCGTACGCTCTAGTACGCGAATATGACACTGTTGAAATATGTACTGACTTCATCTTGACATGACTAATATTTTCGCACGCGAGGTAGTGCGAACTTACCTGGATCGACGACGGTCGCACCCTACGGGGGCGCCTATCATGACTCACGTTGAGGCTCCGGTGGAAATGAGGCACAAATCAAATAAAATAATTTTGGTTTTCCTTCCACCTCTGCTACACTCTTAATCTTCCTTCCACCAACGAATTGTCAGACACTCCTCCACTCTCAACACCCGCACATGCCACAGCCTCCCCACCAATCTCCCTGAAATTAGTACAAAATCCATAGCGCTCTCTCCGCCACTGCATCATGGGCCATCCTTACCCATGTGTACTTGTGGGTATCTTGCTTCTTGAACAAGCTGTTTCCGATCACCAGCTTCTACTCCATACAGACCTATCAGAATTTCTCCCCTGTCATTTCTCCTATTAACGTCATACCTTTCTATCACATTCTCCACCACTACATCTCCAACTCTTGCATGTAAGTCGTCCAGTACAACCACATTTAACTAACTTCCAAAAATTCTCAATACACTGACTCAAGTCAGTCCAAAATTGCTCTTTCTCCTCCTCACTCCTCTTGCTACCAGGTCTGTACTCACTCACAAATGCCCATCTTTCTTCACCTAACTTAAACTTTCACCCACATCAATTTTGAGGACACCTTTTACATCTCGGTGATGCTACTAGCCAATCAATCACTCAATATCAACACCACACCTTCACGTGTCCAACCTTCCTCAACGCCCGACTTCCACTTACCACACCGAACTCATATTCTCCCTTACATTTCAACTTCGGCTCACTCAGCGCTAACACATCAAACGTCCTTCTCACAAATATCTTACCAATCTCTATCCTCTTCGCTTCATTCGTACCACATCCACGCACATTCAGCGACCCTAACTTCTCCTTCCATGCTCGTCTTCCGTCTTTTATGGAGCGTTTTACTGAAGAAGGTATTCCAAGCCCCTCGCTCCGCCCCAATTAGTTGCCTTCTACAACACACAGGGGTTGCGGTAGCACGATTCTAATTCTACGGCTATAGGGCTCCCCTTTTAGCTACCGTCTACGACACGCAGGGGTTGCGGTAGCACGGTTCTAACTCCCGGGCTAATTTTGTAAAAAAAATGAATGTACTATAGTACATCACATGAGCTTGTGAACGATGTAGTTATTGCATGTCATGGAAACGTGATAACCGTAAGCACAGTACTGATTCGTGTCCGAGCATTCTTGCAAATGGACGAATACTTGTTTTTGAATCAGGGTTTAAAATAATGTATGATATGCAGCATTCTACCGTAAAAACAATGACACTGTGCAAAACATTGTCTCCACGCATAAACGCAGCTCTACTAGTCAATTGCTAATATGGATGACTTTGGCAAGCCTAAATTCTTGGCAAAAGCTCAGTTGAGTGTAGCGAGTAACCTTTTTCTCAGATTAGTGTTTGCTTTACGGGGGAGCGTGCGATGACTCGCGTTGAGGGTCCGGTGGAAATGAAGCTCAATTAAATCAGCTTGGTGTTTTGCGTGGAAAATTACAGATGTACCTGCGACATCCTGAGGCAACCACTTGCACAGGCAATCAATGATGGTCCCAAAACTCTACCTATAAACATTAAAAAAATATTCGTCCTATTTCAGGATACAAATTTGGACGAGTCAAACAGGAAAATAATGTCGTGTAAGACGGGGAAAATTATGTGAATTTGGGAACAAATGAATAAACAACGAGAGCTTACAAACATATAAAATCAGAAAAACAATGAAGCAAGACATTGCTATCCTGTCAGTGACAATTGACGTTATTAAAAGTCTCATGTTCCTTCATGCCAATTTTGTTGACAGTAGTAGTAAAGTCGACTTACCACATGATTCTTTATTTTGTCCTTTCTTTCAGACCCACATGTATACTTGGCGTGTACAGGTGCCACTGGTGGCAACGCTCATGTGCCGTGCGGTGTCAGGCCTATCGTGGGAGCACTCCACCGACCTGCTGCTCTCCGCCAACAGGGGCGGAGCACTTGACGACGACTAGGGACCCGAAAGCAGAACTCCACCAACCTACTGATCTCGGCCCAACAAGAGCAAAGCAATGGACGAAACTAGAAACAGAACTCCACCGACCTGCTGCTCTCGAACAACAGGGACCTGGCCCTGGATGACAACTAGGGACTCGAAGCCGAACTCCACCAACATGGCTATAGTTCTGGACGACAATTAAGGACGCGAGGCAGCACTACCAATCTGCTGCTCTAGACCACCAAGAGCAACAGATGGGCGGCTCCTTGAACACCTGAGATGAGAAAATTGGAAAGTGAAGTGAATCTGATGTGTTCCGGGACTCGACACGTTCCGACGCAACAACATGATCAGAGACTCACGGAGTAATCCAATGGCCTCTCTACATATCCAGATAGAGTAGTCGACAACATTTGTGTAATTTGTCATGTCTGTGGTGATCAGTTTCCTGTCAGCTAGGGCTAGGCAACCGACCACTTAACAACTTCTTAACCGAAGACTTTCTCCTTTGCTAGCCGAATTCTAACCTTTGACCACGACTATGTATTTTGCTGGCACATCATCAAGCTGTTTCTCTCTTAGAACAGAGTCAAAAAAATGCCAATGCATTAAAATTTGTGTTCCAAATTATCTAGTTTTATGATCTCGTTTAAAAACTAGGTTAGGTTACAAGCTTAATTTTAGCAAACAGTAAAAGTTGAATAGAAAGATCCAACATAACAGACCGAGATGCAGTGGCAATAGGTTAAGTTCATGTATTGGCTCACCCTCTTGCCGATGTCGATACAAAACTCGACGTATGAATCCTGCTACTAATGGTGAGAGGTCTGCATATTTTTTTGTATCCTGAAAATGTTCCACTCATATTTTTACAAAACTGCAGCTAACCATCAAAAAATAGCTGGAGGATCTCCGGTTCTCTGGCAATGCATGTCCATTCAATTTTATATTCATGAACTGATGGTATTGGGCTTGTTTCAATGTTTTCTTTCAGTAAAGTGCAACAATTTTCTTTCATACAATATATTAGGATGTTGATGCGATATTCGGCTGTGAATAAGAGTTCAAATTATGGTTTGAGGTACGGTTGCGGAAGAAAATTCATTAATGGTCAATCTTTGTCAAGGAAACCGTTTATATTTTATTAATTCCCTCATTGATCATTGTCGTGATTTATACTACAGTTGGCTTTTGGCCTCAGCGTATCCTTACATTCTCTACCACAGCATTCTTCTAATGCAGGCCATGGTAGGCTTTTTGCCTCATCGTATCCTCCCGAGCTCCAACACAGCATTAATCTAATACAAGCCAGAGTAAGCTTTTGGTCTCTGCGTATCCTCCCGCACTCCAACACAGCATTCATCTAATACAAGCCATGGTAGGCTTTTAGCCTTGGCGGATCCTCCCGCACTCCCACACAGCATTCATCCACTTCAAGTTAAGGTAGGCTTTTGGCCTCTGCGTATCCTTACGCTCCCCACCACAGCATTAATCTAATATAGGCTATGGTAGGCTTTTGGTCTCGGCATATCCTCCCGTACTCCATCACAGCATTTATCCAATACAAGTCAATGTAGGCGTTTGGTCTCTGCGTATCCTCCCGCACTCCAACACAGCATTTATCCACCGCAACCCAAGGTGCTGCTCACTACACACAGCGCAATAAGGACCCCATCTGGAGACTTCCCCAACTGTGGCATTGTGTACGATTTATTATATTGAAAAAACTGATCGTCTGCACTTCAGTTCGCGTCTAAAACGCTCCAGATAGTCTCATTTCTCATCCACTTGTAAGAGCCATAGGGTTTGCATTGCGCTCCTGGTTTTATTCAATGAATCTGGAAGAGAAAAATTACAGAGACGTTTCTACGAGAAAATCTTGATAACATCCGTTGAACATAGTTTTCGACCGATTTAGACCTTTGTGTCTTATAACCTTACTCGGGAATCTCGAGACTTTGAAGTTCCTCAACTGTCCTCGAGTTTTTAGGAAAAAAAAAACTTATGTCCGCTAGGCGGCGCGTGGCCTCTTGCGCCTATCGATCTAAATGTCTTCCAGGTACTGTGACGCGCTCGGTTATCTGCCGGCTGCAACCCCCAACCCCTTTCCTTCCTAAATAATCGTGAGCTGGGCTGCCCCATCATTCATTAGTCGCTCTGGCTTCGGACACAAAGCACTCCCGCCTCACCTGATCCTGACAGATCGTAGCACCTACTGGGAATGTAAGATTCTGTGCGCGGCGGCCCATCTGGGCAGTGGAGTAGTGACCCAATGCCCCCTAGAGCCACAGATGGGGTCGGCAATTATTGCCTTGCTGCAATGAATGTGCTCTCAGTGAGCTGCGCCCCATGACACAACAATTTGTCGATACAGCTCTCAACAAAAATTATTGAAACAAAAATTTGTTGAGACGGAAAGTTTTCGAGACAGAAAGCTGCCGAGACAGAAAGTTGTTGAGACAGAAATTTGTCGACACGGTTCTAGACAAGAATCGTCGATACAGTTCTTGACAAAAATTGTCAATACAGTTCTTGACAAAAATTGTCAAAAACAGAAATTTTATGATACAGAAAGTTGTTGAGACAGAAATCTGTCGACACTACAATTTGTCGATACAGTTCTCAACAAAAATTGTCCAAACAGAAATTTGTTGAGATGGAAATCTTTTGACTCAACAATTTTTTGTTACAGTTCTCGACAAAATTAGCTGAAACAAATTTGTCAAGACAGAAAGTAGTCCAGACAGAAATTTGTCGACACGGCAATCTGTTGATACAGTTCTCGACAAAAATTGTTAAAACTGAAATTTGTCAAGACAGAAAGTTGTCAAGACAGAAATGTGTCTACACTGCAAATTGTCACTACAGTTCTCGACAAAAAATGTTGGAACATAAATTTTTCGAGACAGAAAGTTGTCAAGACAGATACCTGAAGCCACGACTATTTTTCTTTAGGGTTTTTGACAAAATTTGTCAAGACAGAAATCTGTCCACACACAAATTTGTTGATGCAGTTCTCAACAAAAATTGTCAAAACAAAAATTTGTTGAGATGGAAATTTGTCGAAACAAAAATTTGTCCACTTCTAAATTTGTCCACATTAATTTGCCGCTACAAAAATTTGTTGACACAAAAAACTTTTGTGGGCTCAAAAGTTTTGTAGCCAGAAAAATTTGTTAGAAAAAAATAACTTCTTTTTTAGTCAACACAATTCTTTTCTCTTTCTTTCTCGACAATATTACCAAAGGCCACATGACGTGCCTTTGGGAATTGTTCAAAGGTTTGGGTTTGGAAACCCTGCTCACACACAGCGGTCCCTGAACAATGCATGTTGAGTCATATGACATACCCTCTATGCTGACACCATCAATGTCAGATTTTGAATTAAGCTATCCTCGAACTGCCCTTCACACCAACCTGCAGATGATTATGTGTCACAAATGACGTTCCTTAGGGAACTGTTCAATATTCGGTTTTAAAATCTTGCTCAGAAACGGTGGGATTTTAATCAACACTTAATAGTCCAGTCCTACAAGCATAGTCTACATACTGACACCTTCGGTGTTTTGAGTTTGAAGTAAGCTGTCCCCGTACTGCCCTCCACATCTGCAGGCAGACGATTACGGGTCATGTATAACGTCCTCCGGGACTACGACACCGCTTGCACTAATACAATGATACTTAGTGGTTTCTGGTCAACACTCGATGCACATTAAGTGATCTGTACCTGGCAATTACAAGGCAATGAGTTATCGCTTGCAAGCAACAGAGGATCATGAGTCATATGACGTACCGCGGGATCCAAGTCAATGTCGCTCTACAAGCCCAACGTAGTACAGCGGTTTCACGGCGAAATTTAGGTTTTTTTTCGTCATAAGCGGATAATAGACCCAGCGCCCATACGGACGCTAGCAATGCATGAAACTGAAATTCAACGTAAACAATGGTTTACGGTCAGCATTGCAGCCCTCATTGCCCACTAACTAAATCTTGCAAAACATTCCGCACATATTGGCATTATTTTATGCCTCATGTGAAAATTACGAGTACCATACCTATTATTTTCTCATGAACAAACAGAGGGCGTATATTTGGATCGTAACATCACTCTTATACTTCAATCTTCTTTGTTTCAGTGACGATGTCCGCAATCACCTCAGCGACAGGCGAGTGACTGCGAGTCATCTGATGACCGCGTCACAGGCTCGCATTGTGCACAACGATGACCTCCGTACAGAGTGCCTACGGCACTCCGGTTTATCCGGAAGGTCAGGTATAGCAGCCAGGACAGCGCCTCCAGGCAGTCCTACCTTTGAGGCGTGCAGGAACAGATATCGCGCAACGAAACAGCCTCCCGCAAAGGAGCTCGACTAAGGGTCGAATGCGCACTTCGCGCCTACATCAGGCTGCCATAGAATCGGGGCTCTGAGGGAATCCATTAATGCGCCAATCGTCTCCCCAAAGGCTCACTTCGTGTTCAGTAGGGCAAAACCAGATTTTTTTATCCGACACGTCCCGACAAAAGTACGAAGGATCTCCAGCTACGCGCTCCGGTCGTCCACACCCTGCGCGGCTATGTCCTCAACGTGTCCCTGACGGGTATTCTAGCTCGCAACCGTGGTCCCCTTAACGGATGGCACGCGAGTCCCCCCGCAGTCCCCGCAGGAGCGCTCTACCCCGTTCCAAGTCCTCAGGTGACAACGAAAAGCAGGACCACTCCCCTTCCCGTAAGTACTAACGCTCTTCCGGTGGCCCTCAGGTGTCGCCAAGCACAAGGGGGCGAAGCCACGCCTTTGGTCAAATGCGTCCTGTTCAAAGGCCTCTTTTGGAGAAGGGCGCTGCGACCCCCCTCCTCTCGATCACACTGCCTCGCACCGACAACACGAGGGCGTTCTGAAACCCATCGGGTTAGATTTCCTGCTCAACGGCGTAGTCACGGCAGGGCCCAGACAAACAGCTTTCGCATCTCGTATCCTTGCGGTCCCCAAGGGTTCGAGAGGGGATCACCTGTTGATCGACCTCTCAGAACTCAACAAATACATCCTGAAAACCGCGTTTTAAGGGTCCAACTCGCAACGAATACGAACAGTGCTGAAGTCCCCTCTCTAATTCACCAAGTTGGACAGCAAGGTCGCTTTCCCGCACGTCCCAATTCATCCCAGGTTCCAAAGTTTCTAGCCTCCAAACTACGAAGCCAACGGTACCTTTTCTCGGCCTTCCCATGTGGCCTCAACCTGGGATCAAAAATCTTTACAGCGACCGCGAAGCTACCCGTTCACTTGCCCCACCAGCGAGGGATAGGTGCGGCCTTCTACATCAACGACTGGCTGCTCCAGGCACCAACAGCTCATCACTGCCGGTGCACCATCCAGACGGCCTGCGACTTTCTCCTCAAGCTCGATTGCCACGTCCACCGGAGGAAGTTATTCTGGAACGCACCCAGCATTTCGACTTCCTGGGGGTAACTCTCAATGAAGAGGCCGGGCCCATCGCCCCGACCTCACAGCGCATCGTCCGCCGCAGGGACATGGTCACGGAGATACTTCCCCGCAGATCTATCTCGCTTCGACATCTTCTTAGTTCCCTTGGTCTTATGTATTAACGAACACCTTACCTACGTCATGCTCACCACTTCTTCCTCGGAGTGGTGCTAGCAGCACGATCCCTGCGCCTATCCCGCAAGCTCAGAACCTCAACAATCCCTACCCACGCGCGGTACAGCAGTGGAGCAGCGAGGCTTTCCTGCACTCCCACGTCCTGTTCGTAATGCCTCCACCGAAGCATCTCCTGTGGATGGACACATCGGGCTACGCGCGGGGGCTGTATGCTGCAGCGACCAACGGCCGCTGGTCACCATTAAGATTCATTTTCCAATTACGTCGATGGCATCGCTGCACAATGTCGCTGCGGGCACGTGCTCATTGACACTACAGTCCGAGTGTTGCCAGACAAAGTGCGGGGGGGGTTGCCATGGCGAATCATTTGGGCTCCAGCAAGGCCTCGGCATTAAAGAAGTTCGGAGCACAGCTCATAAGATCCTCCAGCACTGTTGCCTCTCGCGACCTACCTGCCCGGATCGCAGAACGTCTGAGCCGATCAGCTCTCACGCCTCCGCCAGTAGAAACGAAGCGGACGTGAACGCCTCAAGGCTTCGCCCGCCTCTCTACCCAGCGCGGGACTGGGCAAAATAGACCCCTTCGCGCATCCAGGAAGCCACAAATTTTCGCTATTTGCAGCTCTGTTTCATCACCCACGAGTAGCTTACGTGGTTTCCCTCCAATGCGACGGGAAGCAGTGAACGGACATATGCCTGTTTCCTACGTGCAACCTGACCCTCCAAGTGCTCCACAAGCTTGAGACGTACCGTTACAGCGACGTCCTCGCGGTGCACGACCACCCTAACAAACTGTGGGGGTCCAAGGTCGTCGCGTCTTTCAGCGACTTTTCTCTCGCCCTCGACGTGTCCCAGGGAGGGAGGTGCCTCTAACATCACAACCATTCTCTACTTATCTAGCACTAAGTCTTTCATAACTGTGCTCCCTATCAAATACAATAGATCGCTTGCAGACACCCTTGCCAACGCGCACAGGCAGTCCACACAACGCCAATACCAAGGCTTCTGGAGACGTTTCCAGGCGTGGCCACGCGCCACGAATGTACAGTCAATCAACCAGTTCACCCTCTCACGTCCCTGCACTATGCTGGCAAGCAGAAGTAGCTCATTCCTCGTACAGTTTTGGCTTGCAGGAATGCGCTTCATTTGCCTCTCTTTCATGGGTTCGGCGTCACGACCCGCGAGGCGATCTTCAAGGACTTGGCAAAGGCCCAGTTTCACCTAAGGAGTTCTGGAGGTCGCCCAAAGAGTTTTGGAGGTCACTTCACGTGTTCGGGCACAAGTACTTATTTGCAGTGGGAAACCCTAACCAACCTTGCGTCTCACTGAGAACCAGGTGGATAGTCCCTCTCGCTTCAATGGTTTGTGACATTACGCTATCTAATGCCAGAAACTTTGGTACACATTATAGGGTTTATGTATGGATTATCTTACCATATCTTTCTGAAGTACTCAACGCTACGGCTTCGGGATAAGGACGTTAGATTCTTCAGTATATAATTACTTTATCCAACTCACTGTACGGCAAAGTTACTATATTAACTATGTTAGACAGGGCAGATGCTTCAATATTGAGGAAGGATTATCCTGCCTCTACATGGCTGTGCATTCACACCTCATTCTAGAAGCCGTATATATTGATGTATATAATTACTATTTAGGTGCTCATACTCTAGGCCCGCATATTATTTGGCCGCTATGAGCTCGTATATTGGCTGTGGTAGGCACCAAGCAATACTTGTATTGGCCAATGATTACAGTCATTTATACAAACGGGTTATCATTTTCTTACACGGCAAGCGCTTCTTTGGGAACACCCCGTTTAAGATGCAGCTGATCCATCCACCCTCTGTGCTCTTCTGGCATCGGCCAGCTCGCGCTGCATAATGGTATTTTTTATGCAAACCATATGACTCTTCCCAGCGGAAGAGAAAATAACTTTAGTTATCTCGATTCTCTCGATAAAAAGCCATTTCTCTGAAATGAGTAAGAGCCATATGGGGCCTCCTCCTCTCCCTGCTATCTTAACTACACACCAACGCCTCCTTACGAGAAGCAACTTCGCTAGACCTCATGAAAGATGGGGCAGCCCAGCTCACCCTTATATAGGAAGGAAGGAGGTTGCAACCGGCAGATGACCGAGCGCGACCCGGTATCTGGAAGACATTTAGACCGATAGGCGCAAGACGCCACGCACCGCCTAGCGGACAGAAGTTTCTTTTTCCTAAAAACTCGAGGACTGTCGAGGAACTTGAAATTTTCGAGATTCCCGAGTAAGGTTAAAAGACACAAAGGTCTTAATCGGTCGAAAATTATGTTCATCGGATGTTATCAAGATTCTCTTGTAAAATCGTCTTTGTAATGTTTTCTCTTCAGGATTCATTGAATAAAACCAGAAGCGCAATGCAAACCATATGGCTCTTACTCATTACAGAGAAATAGCTTTTAAACGAGAGAATCGAGGTAACAATAGTTATATTATTCATAGCCTCGTTTCTATGGTGTTTCATTGAACAAATGTAAGGGCACTGCTTTAATATAATTGATATTAGTTTTTGTCTTAAGTTGCCAGACACCACCAACAAGATGAGAATCTTACCATGCTTATAGATTACCGTAGGTCTCTTATTTGTGCTGGGACCTAAAACTGCACGTATGTAAGTTTGTCCCTTATGTATTGGGTTAAAATAAATGTAAACTCGACAAGGTTGGTCAATAAGTCGCCCAAATTAGGTAGAAGTCATATACCATCATCTGACACCAAGTGGGAGGTCACTTCATCTGCCACCCAGCCCTATGGCCAAAACCGAGGGTCAAATGGTGGGCAGGAACTTAACCCAATGGAGAGGTCTAAAAAAATCTCTGGAGCGCTGGAAACAGGAATACTCAGAGCAACTAACTTAGGTTTCTTCAAGAGGTTTCCTCTGACAGATGATCCCGTCTTGGCCGGAGGTGATGGAGCTAATGATCGCATCATGATGTTGCAACAGCGTACATGAACGTCAAAATGCCCTTTCTAAGCAAGAGACTGAAAATTTTGTATCATCTAGTACAATCGGGGCAGACGGTTGTGCCAGAATTTTGAGGAGAACAAAAAGATGTTCTGGAAAGAGGTGAAGAGGGTGAGAAAGGGAGAGACCGGGAAGGAGGAAGTGGTGAAAGATGAAAACGGCCAGTTGTTGTTGGAAAGTGGTAATGTACGGAAGAGGTGGGCCAAGTATTTTGATCAGTTGCTGATGTCGAGGATGACAGAGAGGCTGACATTGTTGCTGTGGGTGGTGGTGCTCGGATGCCAGTTTTGGGAGAAAGACTTACTGCGGACATTACCAGGGAAGAGGTACAGGAGGCGGTGGACGCGATGAAAGCAAGGAAAGCCCCTGGTTTGGATGGAGTTGCGACCGAGTGCCTGAAGAAGGGTGGAGTAACGATTGTCGAATGGTTGGTGAGGTTACTGAACTTGTGTTTTGCGGCA
>SDVV010023463.1:0-12754 GCA_016164225.1 Gammarus roeselii | reverse complement strand
ATATGTATATATTCTTTCTTCAGTACTTATGATGAAATATAATTTTTCTTAGTATTGGAGAGGATGAGATTGAAGTCAATTAACGTTTATTGTGATCAAACCAAGCCAATGGAATGTTTCATTTGTTAGTGCAAATAATTAACAGATAAATGAAACAAATCCTCACACAATTCCGTCCAGCAACAAACTAGATAATAATCCTAATGCAATTTTAGACTACGCACACGTCAAGAAAAAGTTCAGGTATTTGCTTATCGTTATACTTTGTATCGATCAAAAACCCAGTTTGCCGTCTCAGAGCCCCGAAGGTGGAAGCTGGCGGACTATTCGTCATGCCGGAGGGGCAAAGTCTTACAGCGTGAAATTGCACAAGGCCCTTACGAATGATCGTTCGAATACGAAAGACCGGCAGTCGAGTAGACCTATAGGAGGCCTTGTTTATTGCATCGAGAAGGAGGGCTGAGTCAAGTCGTCAAGTTTCAGAAAGTAACTTCATTTCTTCCATTCCTTTCTTCCAGTTACGCGAGGTCGAGTCGGGCAAACTACTCTCAAAATAACATTACCTACATTATTGGGCATAGCGCTAGCAGCAGTGTTTTCCTTCTGATTTATTTGAAACAAAAGACAAATGGTCGATGTTCTACTGTGCATCAAGACTCTGCGGGTGGCTACAGGATTTGCATGTCTATGGTAAACAGGTTAAATTTTTCCCGACAGGGTTCCTACATGGAAAAACATTGTATTTTACTCCGTTGAAGTTCGTTGTTACAGTCAATTGTAGATGTATTTCATTCTATTAAAGACAGGCCACAGCTAATAAAGTACACTAAGGACGCGTAGGCTCTTGCTGAGGCCTTTGTTCTGAGGTCGTCAGCTAGACTCAGGTCCGCTCGCCAGGTGACAGGATACCAGCTGCATAATTAAATGAAATACAATCTTCCCCTTGCACTCATCCGTAGCCAATATACAACATTCTATAAAATTAAAATCTACTTTTTTCATCACAATGCCGTGACATAAATTCCCCTAGAAATGAATAGATTAGTGTACTACTAATAACCCGTCCCTAGAGGGCGCTTCAAAGCGGAGGAATTCCTGCGCGTCTTGGTGTAGTTTAATGTCTTTATGCGTGCGTCGCTCTGTTGTTGGTTACGAGCTTCACTACGAGATAAGCAAGAAGTTAGGCGGAGAGCTCCTAAATGGAAGAAAAAAATCAAGTCCCTCGATATTGTTGCTGTATCGCCAATACGCAACGCACCGTCGGCTTTCCTGAGGCAGCGAAAATATTTTTTATGGACGTCAAATAATCGACGTTTCAGGAATGCGAAAAAAGGGGCAGGAGTAGGACGGTTTCTTCACGTTTGCAACAGGCAACGGCAATGCCCATTTCAGTGAAAAAAACGTAGTATTCGTTAGCGGTGGAGAACAGCCAAGGGTGGGAGACCACAAAAGAATGTCCACTTCCACCGCTGGCGGAGAGTCGAGTACCAGCACCAGCTTCAGTAATTAAAATCTTTCACTACAGGACAAAAACTTTTAGGACACGTTTTGAGATGCTTGAAAGCCTAAAAAATCTTATGTTGCCAGCGTGAAATGACAACAGAATTGGAAATTCATCCGATGATTGTTAATCCATAAGCGTATACATCAGATCAAATGATAACGATACAAAGATATTTATTATAGGACTCTGTGCTCTCCAAAAAAATACAAATTGTTCGGCGAATTGACCCCAAACAATAACCCCTATTCACAAATATTCCGTAATAAACAATTTGCTTCACAAACAACCTTCGATCGACGATTTACTAAAATTGACACCGCATAAACTATGGAAGAGATAAAACTACTCTCCATGTATGAGAATTAAATGTCAATTTAGATTAGAATTAATTTAAGTTAGACGGTAATTCATGAAAATATAATTAATATACATGTGTATTTGAAAGTTAAACATTACAATCATTAACGAAAGTTTGTGGAGAATATCTCTCTTCTACATCGTCTGCATTTGGGAGACGAGACTTCTTGTGAGTGTTCATCTCACGATGACATGTTTCCTCTACCGTTACGCGCAAAAATATGCCAATGGTCTTAAAAAAAGTACGACAAACTATTCTGTTTGTTCAAATGCTCTGCTTAATAAAATCTCACTTGTTTAGTTTTTTCTAGAAACATATCACGCTACAAGGGGTGATAGATAAAACGAATAAAAGTGAGCAGCAGGAATGTGTAATACGATGGAGAAGCACTATGTCAAACCCATTTCAAACAATTCATGGTATAAGGCCAGTAGGTATACTCTCGCCTCTCTTTTTCAATGTGTACGTAGATTGCTCACATGACCGACTATCTTTTATCCGTGTTGGGTGTGATGTTGACGGATGCTGTGGTAACGCGATTAGCTATGCAGACGACATGGTCCTTCTGGCCCCACATGCGATGCTTTTCAGACGATGCTAAATATATGCGAGACTGAGGCCGCGAAACTAGACATCGAGTACAATACCAGTAAATCAGTGTGTATGCTAGTGAAACCACCCAACCAGAGGTTCCAGTACCGAACGGACGGGGTACCTAGCGGGATTCCGCTGAAGTAAGTGGACAGTTTCCCTTACTTAGGGTAATTGATAACAAAAAACCTATGTGATAATGACGATATCTCTATACAACACCGGAAGTTAAATGCGGTTGGCAAACAACTTATGAGGAAATTCAACTCTTGTATCACGGATATTAAGCTGCAGCTTCTCAAAACGTACTGTTTTCCTATAAACTGTAACTCAATGTGGTGTACATTTACGAGGGGTACTATGAGCAAACTGCGAGTAGCATACAATGACATATTCAGGAGGCTGGTGGGTGTCTCAAGATGAACGAGTGCTTGCCCAGTATTTGCATAATATGATGTTGATCGCCTGAAAGTACGAGCAAGAAAAAGTGCATACAGCCTCCAGGAACGAATTGAATACTCGAATAGTCGCTTCCTGGAGGCAGTGTGTAACAGTGAGGGATACGAACTATCTCCACTTGAAGAAAGATGGGGCAGAATACTGCTTGTGCAGGAATATCCCGATATTAATAGGAAAAATGTTTGACTCTTAACTGCATATCTTGGTAGTGGGCCAGTTATCTGCGGGCCGCTGTCAGGTTGAGATGCGACCCCGTGTATGTACACTGATAGGTGGCTTGATACTAAACCTCTCCAACATTTTTGTTTGTATACATATTCATGTTGGAATGGGACATAAAAGGTATTGTAAGCACTCGTGTCCCAAACGTAATATATAAATTGTTGTCGTATATCTCAATCTTGATCTGTTTTCACGTTTTTTTTTCAATCGATAATTTCGATGTATTTTTTGGAAAGATTTTCATTTTGTTGAACTGGTTTTCTGTTGTAACCATTGTTGTACTATCGAGTGCCTTAATAAAGATAATAATTTGTATTATTTTTATTACTACAAATTTTTCACTTATATACTTCAAAAGCAGAATCAAAGCATGGTTTTGATAGAACATGAGAAACATAATTTGACAAAGAAATATAATCCAAAAACTTAAAATGTATTCCAATTCACTACTCTCAAATTGGGTAATTTTTTTCCAGAATTGCTCCCAAGATTTGAGGAATAACAAAAAGATTTATAGAATAGTGATCGACCTCATCAAACTGCTTAGTTCATAGGGTTTTCAACATTGCACGGCCTCAGGGAAGAGGCCCAAATCAACTCGAAGAATTTTATAGATAGGATTTATAGATAAAACTGATGGAATGAAATTTGAGCCCGTAAGGGGCAACGGTGGTTAGATTGTTCGACACGGAAAAATAATTCTTAACTCTTCTCTTAAATGATGTCACATCTGATTATTATGCAGCCAAAGGACGATCAATCTTTGATAACATCAGACAGAGGTAACACTTATGCGACACCCACTCGAGGGTGATGTCTGAGGGTTAACAAGCATCAAATTAGGGTTTATTTTCATGCGCAATGGATATGTTACCTGATAATCACGTTGAAAAAATGCGTAGGCATTTTAAAATTAAATTTAGGGCTTGGGCAAAGTAGCCCGACTGGGTGGACTCTTGGACAGAGTGGACCGACTGGGTGGATTCTTGGGCAGAGTGGACCAACTGGATGGATTCAGAATGCATTTTGGGGAGCGGAGGATTTTTGAGTCGGTTAAGTCTGAATTAAACATCTAAATTGTGCATTTCTAAAAATAAGCGCACGCAATGGAATTAAATAACTTTTCAATTTAATTTACTTGAAATATCAATTATACAATTCAACAAAATCACCAAACTTCAAATCCGGTATTCAGTTCAATTGTTGAATAAAAAAACATTTTTTTATCTATATTCTAATCAGTTGAAATACTAAAATCACATGATTTCATTGATACCGTTCATCACCGAAACACGGTGTATGGAGACAAAATGGCATGATTTCAATGATACCGTTCATTACCGAAACACGGTGTATGGAGACAAAATGGCATGATTTCAATGATACCGTTCATCACCGAAACACGGTGTATGGAGACAAAATGGCATGATTTCAATGATACCGTTCATTACCGAAACACGGTGTATGGAGACAATGCAGACAATTCTTTCGCAATGGTGTCCAGATACAAACAACAATAGAATATACGACACACAAATTTGTTATTTTCGCTTCAAAGTTATTCACTTGAACCACACTCGAACTACATAAGTGCATCTAACAAGATTCCATCGACAGAAGTGTTTTGTCCTATTATTATACAAAGCTGAGGGAACGCATTTACAGCCACGATACTTTAGGAACTACCACACTGAACTTCTTCATTTAGGAATGCTATTTTCCAACAGCAGCTAACGGAACAGTGATGAACAAAAACGCCGGAACAGTGACGAACAAAAAGAACGGAACAGTGATGAACAAAATCACCGGAACAGTGATGAACAGAAAAACACCGAAACAGAGACGAACAAAACAATGAAACAGTGACTAACAAAACACTGGTACAGTGATCAACAAATACACCAGAACAGTGATGAACAAAAACACCGTAACAGTGATGAACAAAAACACCTCTTGCAGCGTCCTCTAAACTTACCAACATTGGAATAACATTGCGCTCAAATACAACCTCAATTCGAACAATTGCATAGAATAGATAAATTTGAAATTTGAAATATAACATAATTTTTCGTCTGGAATTTGCATTCATCTTATTGATAGATGAATTTGCAGGCATTTAAATTGATGACTTTAAAGGCATTTTAATCGATGAATTTGCAGGCATTTAATCGATGAATTTAAAAGCATTTTAATCGATGAATTTGAAAGCATTTTCCAGATCCCATATCATTTACACTATTTTTCCTACCCCAAAAGCAAGGATCAGTCCACGCTCCACGTTGGGTGGCGCACCCGCATGAAAAATTTTTTTATCCGCGCTTCATTCAATCGAGATGAAGAAAATTTATAATACGTCATTCTGACGTATTATTTCCAGTGAATAGGTACTTATAAACATCCAATTATCAAGTGAAACATGATATATTAAAGATACTACAACAATGTTTCGGTATTTAAAAAATAATCCCAAACGAAATCAATGGATCTATTCTCTGAACAGATTTATATCGTTCATTATCAATGTGGATAGAAGACCCATAGAAGGGGTTTCGGGAGTAAAGAAGAAACACAACTTTTCCACCAAAGCTAATCTGTTGGCAAACCCTTGATATGGTTCTAACTCGAGCTCCAAGAGTTTTAAGTGAAGTGTCACTATTCTGTAGAAGTTCTTTCTAGCTGGCACCTTTATTAAACAGAATTGACCCGGCAAAGCTGAAGTCACTAGACCTGCAGAGAATTCCCACTACTCACTGTTATTAATTGTGCATCTACGCTGTAAAATAATCCTCACACTCACATTTTTTTAAATTGTACTTCGAAGCTGCGTAAGCTGTTGAAAAGTCTTCCTAATTACCGTTATTAATGCGATTCTAAGCTTTGTGAGATGTAGGAAAATCCCGCTACTCACCCTTTTTAAATTGGGTCCTAAGCTCAGTGAGCCAGAGGTAAATTCCGTTCTTCCCGGGTCTTAAATTGGATTATAAGCTCTGCGTGCTGTATGGAAATTCGATTACTCACCCTTATTAAATGGGCTTCTGGGCTTTATGAGCCGGGTACTCTCTCTTTGTGAGCCGTGTACTATATCTTTGTGAGCCGGGCAATGTCTCTATGTAAGCCGGGTTCTATCTCTTTGTGAGCCAGGTATATACTATCTATTTGTGAGTCGGGTACTATCTCTTTGTGAGTCGTGTACTATATATTTGGGTGCTAGGTACTATTTCTTTGTGAACCGAGTGCTATCTCTTTGTGAGCCGGGTACTTTCTTTTTGAGAGCCGGGTACTATCTCTTTGTGAGCCAGGTACTGTCTCTTAGTTAGCCGGGTACCACCTCTTTGTGAGCCGAGTACTATCTCTTGGTGAGCCGGGTACCATCTCTTGGTGAGCCGGGTACTACATCTTTGTGAGCCGGGTCACGATCTCTTGGTGAGCCGGGTACTATCTCTTGCTATAGCTGCTTTTCGTCCTTTAACTGCAATTCGGTAAGACCGTTAGTGGTGCCTCATTTAGTGGCCTCATGCAGTTGGCGTGTTATACGCTTTAATTTACGGTTGTTATAATCAAGTGAAAGGTGCAAGGGTACAAATTATTACACTGTTTATTATATAATAGTATTTTGAATTAAAACACAGTAACATGTCAACAGGTTAACTCGCAATCGAGCTCTGTCAATGATTGTGATTTGAACGGACACAACGTAACAAAAGTAAAATGAACAGCAAATAAAAAGTGTATCGGAGAACAAAAAAAAAGAGGAAAGCGAAGAGCAAAAAGTGTAAAGCGAGCGCAATACGCAGAGCAGCGCAGAGCAAACAGCGAAAAGTGAAAAGCGACCCACCCTGTAGGAGAACCAAAACAAGGGAAATAAATACTGAAGAATTACACAGTTAAATAAAAACTTATGGAACAAATATAGACGTTGAAAGGCAATATTACACGCATCTATATATGAGATTATAATATCAGACTAATATCACGCCGAGTGTTCGATCGCTGTTCTAATCAGGCTCACCTCCCTCTGGGCAGTTTTTCTTATGAAATGTGAGGTCCTAAACAATGTCTCATGCACTCCTAAAATAATATGGGAGGGCCTTGTTTATGTATACGAAGTAATCCTCCAATAAGGAAACCACTCTAACTTTCGACCCTCCCCAAAGAGGCGTGGTGTATAAAACCTTGACCTTATTGGCAAACTTACAATTTAGGCTGTTAACGAATTTTGTTGGCTCCTCCCATCCCTTGTTACAATTTAAGATAACCCTGAGCTTGACACTACCCTGCTACGTTATTGGATACCGGCTACACAATGCTGAGTTATCAAGTTTAGCAGAATGTCCAAATGACACTACACTCGTTTTACGTCTCCTGGTCATGCGATGCCACATGGGGACCACCTGTTTTTCTAAATGTACTTTGGAGGGGAATTGAAAAATATGCTAGGCAAGGGATTTCTTCGTGTAACTTGAGCTAGGGTTAACAGGCCTAAGGCCTACACTGTTTCTCGGATCTACACATCTCCCTCTTTTTTGTAATGTTCGGTTAGCCCTTGTGTCCAATATATGTGCTAGCGGAGGCTGATCATAACAGGCGCACTGTGTCCAATTAGTGAAAATTAGTATGATTTTTATATAATTAAGAAGCAAAGTCTCTCAGAATCATAAATGTGAGGGTGAAAGTCTTCTCGAATATGATAGCAGATTTGGAATGATGCTTTTAAGATTAGTAAACGTTAAACAAAACGGTAGGAGAAACATATTTCGTTACATTTTTTAAAATGGGTCAAAATCCTCTATGATCAACAAACTGTTTGAGATGCACTAAAAAATACTTAATGGATGTATTCCCCCCGAGTGGGATACGCTAATCAGATCGATTTAAACTGAAGCGGCTTTCATGGAAATAATGTTCTTTCTTTCTGCAAGCGCATAAGGACTTTTTTCTCACTTAGTGAACCAGTCTCGTTGTGACCGTCATTAAATACTCCTTGATCTCATACCCAGCAAATAACTTATATTCTCTCACTCGGTCAACAGTCCTCATTATGACATGAGAATAATTCTCGTTCTCACTGTTAGTAAATAATCTTCAGTTTCAATGTCAGTGAATAATTCATTTTCCCACACTCAGAATAAAAATCATCACACTCAGAGAATAATCATCACACTCAGAGAATAATCATTACACTCAGAGGTTAAGTTTCCTTAATACACTCAGAACAAAGTCTTAGTTATGACACGCGGGGAATGATCAAGTGACCCTCAGCGAATTATCTTCACACATAGTGAATAAACTTCCTTCTCACCCGCAGTCAATAATCTTATCACTCTCAGTGATTAATCTTCAGACTTAGTGAATACACCCCTTTATCACCCTCAGTTAATAATCTTACCACACTCAGTGATTATCTTCACACTTAGTGAATATACCTCTTTATCACACTCAGTTAATAATCTTACCACACTCAGTGATTATCTTCACACTTAGTGAATATACCTATTTATCACACTCAGTTAATAATTTTATCACACTCTGTGATTTATCTTCACACTTAGTGAATATACCCATTTATCACACTCAGTTAATGATCTTACCACACTCAGTGATTATCTTCAAACTTAGTGAATATACCTCTTTATCACACTCAGTTAATAATCTTATCACACTCAGTGATTAATCTTCAGACTTAGTGAATATACCTCTTTATCACACTCAGTTAATAATCTTATCACACTCAGTGATTAATCTTCAGACTTAGTGAATATAGCTCTTTATCACACTCAGTATATAATCTTATCACACTCAGTGATTAATCTTCACACTTAGTGAATATACCTCTTTATCACACTCACTTAATAATCTTATCACACTCTGTGATTAAGTCTCGTTCTCATCAAAGTGAATAATCTTGTTTTCACGTCCGTTTCGCACCCAACGGACTTTTCTCATTCACCAACTTCAGAAACTAATAGACCGCGGGTTTAGATCGTCTATTGTAATTATTTGGTTCAAGTTGAAAAAAAAATTCGCACAATCCCTCGACGATCAACAATGGTACAAACACACCAATTAAGAGTGGCGTAACGATGGCCAGTCGATGGCAATAGTTCGGCCGTAGATAAGCAAGTCATAAAATAACAGCGTGGTATCGTCGCTGAACGATAAGGTACTCTCCAAACTATTCTCTCTTGAAAGTTCGCATCATTTATTGGGCACACAACCACAGCGCACAAACTTACCTAAACATATATTCCTGTTATTAGTCACCTGACTTTGGCCACTGTTCAATTATTTATTTTTTTCAAAAAATTGCTCACAGGCTTTGAAACCCGACTTTTGAGATAGCACTAATCTAATATTGATGAAGTTACCATCATTTTTGCTTGGGATAATGAGCAGGATGAATAAGTTGTGAGCAAACTCTGAGAATTAGTTCGTAAGATAATTAATGTTTGCTCTTTGACCAATATTCACTTCAAAGAACTCCCGTTTCTTCATCGTTATTTTTGTCAAGTTTAATCATTTCCTGGTACAGAACGTTCAAGTTTTTGCCTGAAAATCTCATTAAAATTTGTTTAAGCTCATTAAAATATGTTTTTAAACACCATTGCAAGGAATATTCGAGGGAAGTTGACTATGACAACCTCTATGAAGGAGTGTCTAATCCTATCATCATTTCTCTTACCCTCGGTGCCATATAATCCAGACTGGAGTCATTACGCAACTATTGCATCAATCTTAACAAATCATCGTCACGGCCAGTATGAAAAGAAAGAGTTCAGCAGCCTCCTTCCCGAGGCGTCCTCCGAGCCTTTGCATCGAAAAACTCCCCGATCTATCAATACAACAAAATTCCATCACACCACCTTCAGCAAATTGTTAGTGTATAAGAAATCACGAGGCCATTTTTCTGTTTTTGACAGTCTGTAGAGATCGACCAAGACGTTGGCTCTTACAGTCTGTGAGTTATGGAGGAGGGACGGATGTAAGGATGGACGGAGGGACAACAACGACCCTCATCCTTCTCCTCATCCTCACCCCTGCCCCTCATGCTAAGCCCAACCCCTCTTACCTCGTCCCACACTCCCTTCGGCTCTCTCATTTCCTTACCTCCCCCCCTCCCCCCTTTGTTCATCAGCTCCACCTCACCCTCCACGCTGCCTCTGAAAGGACATATCGAAGCTCGGAATATATTGATAGACTGTGAATAGTATTTCTCCTCGACTGGAAATAGTGTTCTTCCTCGATTTTGAATAGCGTTATTCATCGACTGGGAATAGTGTTTTTCTTGACTGTGGATGGTGTTATTTCTCGACGGTGAAGGTATTATTCCTCGACTGTGAATAGTGTTATTCCTCGACTGTGAATAGTGTTACTTTTCGACTGTGAATAGGGTGATTCCGAAAATGTAAATATTGTTATTCATCGACCAAGAATAGTGTTTTTCCTCGACCGTGAATGATATTATTCCTCGACTGTGAATAGTGTTATTTCTCGACTGTAAATAGTTAGTGAACAGTGATTCATCGACAGGGACTAGGGGTATTTCTCGACTGTGAATTGTGTTATTTCCCGACTGTGAATAGTGTTATTCGTCGTCTGTGAATAGTGCTATTTTTCGACTGTGAATAGTGTTATACCTCGACTGTGAATAGTGTTATTTCTCGACTGCATATAGCGTTATTTCACGACTGTGAATAGTGTTATTCCTTGACTGTGTATAGTGCTATTCCTCGACTGTGAATACTGTTATTTCTCGACTGTGAATAGTGGCATTCCTCGACTGTGACAAGTGTTATTCCTCGGCTATGAATAGTGTTATTCCTCGACTTATATCCGCAGCGTAAATTTAAATGAATAATCTAGAAGACAATAATTATTGGATGTGTGGGAAGTTATGAAACTCAACCAGACGGTAAGAGATTCGTTCATTAATTGAATTCTCGAACGAAGTTGTCAATTGAATTATCGAACGAAGATGATTCCAGGGCTTCTAATATTCGTAATACTTAAATTATTTGTTTATATTTGACGATTTTAGAATTCATCATGCGGAAAAAGTCGAAACATTGTTTGCATAATTTGGACATGGGAAATGTCATTTTTTTGTGAGAACATGCATCAACATAGTATGAAATACGAGTTGCTTACATACTACCACTGATTTCTACGTCAACATCATTTTTGACTCGCATGCTTGTTCCCCGAAAAACAACACGAATCATTCGTGGTGATGATTCAGAAACATCTGTCATGCCTGTGATCTTACATTGAAGTCACAATTAAATCCTCTCATTTAGATCGGAAAATAGCGTGCTCGGGCTAGTGGAGACATGATAGGATATCAAAACAGTACGATAGATAATAATGATAATCACAGAACGAACTGCCACACGGCAATTGTCGAATATCCTTGAACCTGCATAAGTAAATTCAGTAGAACACAAAATTCTCTCATCAGTCAGAACTATTCATAAAGTCACAGTACACGCTGAAGCCGATAATTCAAATGAATACCATGTTAACGCCTGCTGTTTTACTTTGGTTTGCCAGTAACTATGCTCACGATCAACGTTTGCTGTTTAACTGAGGAAATAAATGCATTCGTAACATAACACAAATGCATCGTGTGCGTAATTCAAACTCTCAGAGAAGCCACTCCTCTTGAAGGGTACGTTATTTTAGAACACTGAAAATATTATTATTCACCGACATTCATTTTAAGTCATAAAGAAACAACAGTGTTTTCTGAATATTCCTTAGTTCAACAATTTGATTCGGCATAGCCAGAGATCCCTTTTTCCCGGGAGCCACGCCGAAGGCATTGAGATGTTCCATCGATCATACATTTGTTTCTTTCTTTTTTCATGGCGTTTGGAAACAGATGTCTTACGGCCTGCTTCCGCATGGAGAGCGAAGGAGTCTTGTATCAATCCACTGTAGCAGCAGCCGGTGCAAGACGGATCAGCGAGGGGTATGCTCGGAATGCTTCTTCTTTCTTCTTCTTCTTCTTCTTCTGCTTCTGCCGCAATGTGAAGAGGAAAGGATGGATGGACAGACGGCCGGCTGCTAGCCACCTTCTGCCGACTGGGAAAGGAACAACCTGATTTCAGGATTGCCAGCGTCAAGTCCTTGTGTAATAACTGACGCAGATACTCGATTTTAAACAATATATGGCTGAAATGGAAATAGGAGCTGATAGAACGTATTACCCAGAAATTAGAGTTTCCCCGTTTTATATATAATCTGATCGTACAATCCGTAGTTTTCAACTCGATGCACATAGTTCAAATAATAATATACACAGATTACGACATAATAAGCTAAGTAAGCACTACAAGACGCCCTTCGTGCACTTCTTCTACGTGTAGTAAGTTGATCTTTACGTAATGTGCTTATTCTCCCACTGCAAAGGGAGACTGTTGTGTCGATATAATTGAATCATTTCAAACAAATGCACGTTTGCTAATAAAACAGAGGTGCATATTCCGTACAGGAACATGTAACGAAACTCGTTCGAAATAAATAAATATATGCACACATATATATGTTCAAATATATATAATTGTATATATCTCGATCTCTCCCTATAAATGTATATTTAAATATGTATATATCTATATATA
>SDVV010023462.1:0-12754 GCA_016164225.1 Gammarus roeselii | reverse complement strand
ATGAATACACCAACACGAATTTAATTATTGGAAGCCGATGAATGAGAAGTAAAAGACATATGATAGTTGAATTCAGATATTATAATAAATTTACCGCGCGATAATGAGGGATACAAAACTGGATTATGAATAGAACATTATTAATAACTTCTTGAACCTTGTCTAAGAATTGATTCAAATAAACTATAGCTCACGCAGGTATATGATAAACTCTCATCCACTCTGCAACATCTTTATTTGCTTTTCAACATATTAAGAACTGATTTTTATAAGTCTGGTACCAACAAGTCAATTATTGAGCAGCACTTGACCCGCATATTGTTCTTAGGTCAAGTGTTCAGAACTTCTTTTTTTCAAAATAATAATCCAGCCGAAGATCAATTTACCGCATTGTGACACTAACTTTCAGTACGATAGCCCTTTGTTCTCCGGTAGAAATGAGGCCCAAACCAATTAGCAAGATGTTGAAAAAATAAATGGTTGCCTTTGATAATAAAATGACAAATGAAGAACTTCGATTAAAGATGCAAGCAATTAAATTCAGCAATTGTAAGGAAAAGTATTTTTAATTTTTTAGATTTTTTGCTTATGTCACCTGATAGCCCTTTTTTTTTAACTCACGGCGTCTATGGGCTGGCCTTTTAACCATACAAGAAACCGGCAAGAATGTCTCACTCGGGGTCAGATAGGCTCGACCTTATGACCTCCAGCTTTCAATGGAAGTCTATTATGAGGATAACCCGACACGATACCCACTCGGCCACCGAGCTGGTGGCCGAGTGGGTAGCGCGTCGAGTCGTATGTTCTTGAATAAAATGTCGATATGTATTTTTATGAGATTAGATAACCGCGCCAGGGATTTCTAGCGCGCTGGAGTCAATGTCTTTCTGACACTGAATGTCAAACCAGCAATATATGGTACATATTTATCCATTAGCTTTGATCATTGGTGTCTACGTACCGCAATGGCGGTAGCAGCCGTTGTATACAGCAATCTTTGCATTCTTTGATATGCGGCAGCATTTCCACGAATCAAGTGCAAAATATTTTTCAACAAATTTGATACATAAATGTTAACGAGAGAACATGCAATGAACGAAGAAACAAGGAAAGGTTCCTGGTAGTGTTAGCAATCTTTAAAAACGACTTGAATTAGACAAACAAGAATCTTAGATGTAAATTTGTTGTGAATCACACCAAAGAGCAAAAAACTAATTTTAGGGCATTGATATGAAATGAAAAGACTGCAGTCGTTCTCTAGGTCACACGATTTCAAGGTAGCATATTGGGTGCCTACAACATGCTACCAGCCATACAAGAGCGACAGGAGAGAATAGGAGATACAAAAAGAGAGGTGCAGTCGCAAAGATTCAGTCTTTGGGTCACTCATCATCCAAAGCAGCCTGTAAACCTGCTCTCACCTGATATTTGATTCAAGTCAGCGTGCGAGGAAATTGCGATGGCGATTGAAAGTCACGGAAAAAATCTTCCTCTATATTGATTTAATTTTGAAAACTGGTTGTTGGATAGCGTTATGATGCTCACGGAGTTGGCGAACACCCAATAAGTGGATACGTAAATCGTCCAGAGAGAGGCCATGTATTGTGCATCATAAAACACAATTTCCCACATATGGTGAGTAGACGTCTACAAAATATCTTTCTAATTGGGACCCTTTGCATTTTAGTTAATCCAAATGACGTCACTAGTGAGACAATATTTCTGACATGGGGTTTCAGCTTTCGTACGTTGTTGGTTAATGGCAAGCATGTTCAAGACGACAGGGGGAGTAGCCGCAAAGTGGAGGAGAGTGCGGTAGCACTTGTATCGCCCTCCCTGAGGCCTGGAGGTATGAATAAGGAAGGTCCACCAAGTCATGTTTTACTCTAGTCCATTCGAATAATAATTTGGAATCCTGGCTACGCGCCTGCAATACGACAAAAAAAATCATTACAAAAACTAGCTTTGTAAATGCCATCAGTAACGGACGCGCACTGAAACGATGTAGTTTTGTGCATTGACTGCAAATAACAGCGTAAAGGCTACCCGTAACGGGCAAGTACTGAACCGATGTAGGTTTGTGCAGAGACTGCAAATAACATCGTAGAGGCTACCCGCAACGGGCAAGCACTGAACCTATATAGGTTTGTGCAGAGACAGCGAATAACATTGTAGAGGCTACTCGCAACGAGCAAGCACTAAACCGATGTAGGCTTGTGCAGAGACTGCATTTAAGCATCGCAAATGCTACCAGTAACGTGCAAGCACTGATTAAGATGTAGTGTAGGTGCCAGAACGGCCTGCACCATCGTAAATGCCAAAAGTAACGGGCAAGCACTGAACCAACGATGGTTAGAGCATAGACTGCAAAATTTCACCCTCGCCTTGCTGTGTCAAGGCCATCTATAAACACAAGCCACAGCATTTCGGTCGTCGCGTCACTTTGAGAGGGAACACGGGTAATTGGTGAAACGGGGTTCTTTAGCATTTGCTTTGATTTCAAATTCCGGTTTTCCTATACATCGTTTTCACTTACAACTGAAGTGCTCATTCCTCTCCCTAGGTGGCCTTGTCAGAGCACCTCTTATTGTCGAACACAGATGAATGCGTTGATGACGTGAGACAGACGTCACAGCGTTAACCTTAAATACTACAACACCAAAACATGGACAAGACCTTTTGATAACAATTATCATTTTAGACGATCCAACAGATCTCTGGAAGGCTACGCTCAGGGACCAACGAAAAGGAAATAACTTTTTGTGTTAAAATAATTACAAGGATAAAACACTAAAGGCACATGGCAATTATAACCATGAGAGTTACAACGTCACTATCAATGCTACCCCGCAAACTGGATTGCTCCACGGGTGATTCATAATGTATATAACGTACCCTTATGAACTAAGCGCTCGCCTCGTTCCATACTCTGACACATGCTCTGCTGCAAACATAGAAACTCTGGACAGTTATAAAAAAAAATCTGCCAACTCCACGCTAACGCAACACCCACCACAATGCCGCCCTGTCGACCCAAGCGTATGCTTTTTCCAGATCTATGAAGGCCCAGAACCCAATCATTCCCTTTGCAAAATACTTCATCAATCGTACTATCCGTACTGTCTCAAAATTCTTTTGATTCGCACTCTCCCATACAACTTACCGACAACACATAACAAAACTGATACCTCTTGAGAGCCAGCATTTGTTTTCATCCCCTTTGCCGTATACCGCGGATTAATGGAAGCGCTGCGCCACTCGATCGGCCCCACGTCCGACACAAAATATAGATTCAGTAGCCTTTCCAGCGATTCGATTACCGTTTATCCATCCGTTTTTTACCCTCTTCCGTCACTCCGTCTTAACACCATCATTTTTAACCCTCTTCAGTCACTCAGTCTTAACACCATCCTTTTAAACCCTCTTCAGTCACTCCACTCCGTCTTTACACCATCTTTTTTAACCCTCTTCAGTCACTCTGTCTCAACATCATCCTTTTTAACCCTCTTCAGTCACTGCGTCTTAACACAATCATTTTTAACCCTCTTCAGTCACTCCGTCTTAACACCATCCATCCCAGGGGCAACAGCATTTTGAAGAACAGGATGACCGATGGTTCACTTCCCCGGGTTATAACTGCGGCAGGCTTCATGAGTACAAATACCAGAAGTAAAGCATAGAATTGATTTTGGTAGAATGTAAACTATTTTGATGTTTCAAAAATGTTAAAAAAGGACGCGAGCTCTAACAGGACAGATAAGAAGTGGCTTACATTCCTTGAGTGAATCATGAAATGTAAATAGGGCTTGCCTTGCAATGGGGCAGCCAGTTGTTTCGTAAATAATCCTGACTACCATTGGTGAAAACACATGTATCATGTGTCGAAATATTAGATGCAAAACAGAAATGAAGCTACACAAACCATTCAGAATAAACTGAAGTCTTGCTGATTACCGGGTAAAGATTTGGTTACGCTTGTTGAAGATATTGTGGTATTGGTCCAATTTCAAAAGTTACAGTTCCAGGCACTCGACTAGCAGTACTAGACGCTGTGCTCAGCAAAACCCTAAACACTTGCTTATGATAGCGCTCCGCTATCGGAAGGTTACAGTTTTCCTAATCCAAGCAATAAAGAGAACTCCATAATCACATATCACTATTATACACAGACAATAACCAGTAACGACACGTAAGCAGATAAGAAATTCTTAATGACTCAGTAACGCTACGTTAGGCATTGCTTGTGAGCTGATCTAAAACTCTTCAAATACTCGAGAGTGCCAAACATTGACTCAAAAGTTGATAAAAGGAGCCATTTCGCACCAATATATCATATGAAGCACCTCTACCTACGCTTAAGAGCCTATATAGGAGGCCGTCATCGAGGCATCACCGCAGACATTCTCTTTCTGGCTTTCTCGTACAACCGGTCGGCGGTGATGATAGCGCAACCTGGTACACAGGGCAAGGCTGTTAGCGACGCATTACTTTTCGGTACACTTTCAAAGTTCAAGGCTAGCCGGCTCCCGGAAGCTTTTAGGAGCCGGAGCATAACTTGCCGACAACGTGCAGAGCTGCATCGCTGAAATTCCTGGTGTTGTTCGGCTTCGATTGAAGTGCGAACACTCACAAAGTGTACACGAGTTGTGGCTAAATAAACTTCATCACAAAAAGATCATAAATGGGGATTTAATAGCATTTGCTCATAATGAGGCTATAAATTGTGGTATAAAAAATACTCACAAATAGGTCATAAGGTGGCAAAGAAGTCTTCACTCAACAAACAGGTCAAAATGAGGCAGTGTAGTCTTCACTCTTAAAGTGATCAACACATGTAGCCGAGTAGAATTTTAACACAAAAAACTATTCAAGTTCATTTATACAGACTAGCAGTTTTTATTGATATGAACATCATAAAATGTTGCTGAGTTCAATTAATTTAAAAATATATTGACTGAATTATGACTGCATAGCCTTCACTGACAAAAAGAGCTGCCAGCAATTGCTGATAAAATATGCCGCTTTAGCAAGGAAAGAGTCGTGTCTGATGGATCACTTTCCATGGCGAGCATTAAAGGAGCATTAAAGCACCATCTAGGCTTTAGTAGATGGCGCTTTAATACTGAAATGACGAAGCGCACCATCTAGGCTTTAGTAGATGGCGCTTCAATGCTGAAATGACGAAGCGCACCATCTATGACTTAGAAGATGGCGCTTCAATGCTGAAATGGCGGAGCGCACCATCTAGGCTCAAGTAGATGGCGCTTCAATGCTGAAATGACGAAGCGCACCATCTAGGCTTTAGTAGATGGCGCTTCAATGATGAAAAGCTCAGAGTAGAGAATATTATAACAAATTTCAGCCAAGTCCTCCGCATCATGCCAATGGTTTTCAATAAATACGGGAAATTTAGCAGAACATCAAACAAGACAACATATACTCTCAAAGACCAATATGCCGTGTCCGACCACCACAAGTCATCACCATATCTGGTGGCCGTTCTAATAACAAGTCAGCCTTTAGCCAACCAATCCGTTATCAGACTCGATGATCCTATACTTGTGTCAATCAGCAAGAGAGTGCCAAGCATTTGTGCGCTTCAGATTAGTGTCATTAAAACAATATCTAACAATATAGGTCAGTTCATCTTGGGTTACAGTCCGAACCGGCCATCTAATAAACACTTCATTTCTGTTTATGGGCCGGACTTACCAAATGGTGACCGACCACCAACCTAAACAGAGCCCACACCTCAGACCGCAAACCCAAAAGAACACCTTTATAGTAACTGTAGGACATAGATAATAGACTACAGTGGTCGCTGAAAAGCCATCAATGCACGTCGAGACTTTCAAACTGCTTTCACCAAACAGAACTGCTGGCAAAAATAGGGATCCACCGCAAGAGTTCTCAAAAGATATTTTCCATATAAACAGAATCCACACGAGCCGGATTAATTTAAGGGAATAATCCGAGATAGGTTTCCGATTTCAAACACTTATCTGAAATCAGACCTTGGCGTCGAGGCAATTTGCTAAAATATAACATGGTATCGAAACCATCCCATCCGTCAAGCTGAGAAGCATAAGCTGCAACGAAACTTTCCTGCCTGGCTGGTCTAATCCATTGATCAGATAAAATTGATTTGGACCTCTAATAGAAAAACTAGATAGGTAGGTAATTCTCTGACCAGTATTGTACAGCCGGCCCACCGTGTGCAATCCGAGAAAGTCCCTCACTGTTTCATCCCGACATTCACGAGTATACAGGCAAGTCCTCCGCGATTTCTGCAGTCAGCTACAAGTAGACGTGACAATCATGGCACGTTTCTCTACAGCTGCTATAGTAGACGAGCAAGTCCTTCCTTTAGTGTGTCTACGGCCGCTACAAGCAGATGCGCAGATCTCATCCCGTTTCCTCACGATCGCTACAGGTCGACGAGCAGATTTCGTCCTGTTTCCCTACGGTCGCTACACATAGATCTCGTGCAGTTTACCCACCGCCGCTACACGCAGACTGGCAGATCTTGTCCCGTTTACCCACCGCCGCTACACGCAGACTGGCAGATCTTGCCACGTTTACCCACCGCCGCAACACGCAGACTGGCAGATCTTGTCCCGTTTACCCATCGCCGCTACACGCTGACTGGCAGATCTTCCCCTCGGCCGTTACCAGTAAACGAACGAGTCCGTTCTCCTCCCGACCGCCTAAAGGTAGACGGGCAGGTACTTGGGCTGGTTGGTCGGGCGCGAACAGGGGATGAAGCGCCTCACGGCTGGGATGCAAGACTCGTCGGCCTCTTCCTCTGCACAAAGAAGAGTGTTACAACAAGGTCGCAGATTGATGCCTTAGAAGTGGGGGCCGTGGTGCAGAAGAAAGAGATATGCGGCGCATGTTCGTGTAGGTTCAGAGTTGGAGTGTGTTGAGGTACTTGCTAAGCTGGGTTTTTCGTAATCTAGAATTGTTGGCGCAATTTCCAAGAAAGCGGCTATCCACTTAGAGTGGTAGCAGAAGTCGAACGCCATGGTTATGAATCGTGCAAACAAACTGCCCTCCAGGGTGTGGGAGCAAGTAATTGGTAAACAAAGTAGTTCTCATGTATAGATAAAATATTAGTACCCGTTATCATTCACAGACGAGTAATTAACATCGAAGAGCCGACAATATGAATAAATTTCACCTGAATTATGAATAGCAGATGTACACGCTTTCAATTCGAAACAGTATGGTAGTAATTGGCTGATGCTTTTTCGTGGATGTGGAATGAGATTTTTCTTGTGAAATGAGTATCAACTGTAACATTGTTTCAATACACATAAATTTAAAAGTCAAGATCTTCACAGAAAAACTGCTCTTAGAGGTTCTAATTTTCTCAAGTCAATAACCCAACAAATTTCAGGCTAAGCAAACGATCTAATGAAGAAGTGTTGTGACAACACGTACCTCATGAAAGAAAAACTAAAGTTCTGTTATTTAGTTTGAACCCATAAAGCGAGAATCGTTTGACCTTTTGAAAAAAAATTATGTTGTCTCGCGGGCGCTTCTACCAATCACGCACAGTTGTGATATCATGCTAGAGCACGCCAGGTGCGATAGCTTGGCACGACGTCATAACGGAGTTGACTGTATCGGGCGCGCCCCGGCATCGCAGGCACAGATAGGAATGTGCGTTCCCCATTCAAAGTTCGTATGACTGTAGGGCTGAACAGGTGATCGCACATCTGGGTAACCCTAACTCCTCCACGTCAACCACCGTTGGGTGACTGTAAGACCGTGTTGGCTCATGATCAGCCAGTGCAAGAGTTGTGATGTGTGTGTATCTATTTATGCATAGATATGTTGCCTGTAGGTTGGGGAAAGGTGCTGGGAAGGAGGAATCATTTGTGTGTTTTGTTGAGGCGATTACACATTGCTCCAAGCTAGTATAATTAAAGGACTCCGCGTTGTATCCTAAAAATAAGAAGGAAGTGGAATGATTGGGAATCGATGAGAATTTGAACCCATTAGGAGAGACATGAGTAAAGCATCACACAAGAGAAAAAAACAGTTTAATAGCGCTTGATGTCAAGAATTGATAACAGAAGTGGATGTCAAATTTGTGACTCCAATGATTAAATTCGAAAACAGAACAATTACAAAAATTCAAGAGATGTTGAAATGTATCTCATCGATTCGTGCCATTATTTTGAGTGTAACCAGCATTTTCACATGAATATCATAACTGATTACTCAACAAGACACTTGAGATGCATACAATACTCAATACGTTAAACAAACAATTCATGTACAAATTAAAATATCTAGAAAATAGAACAAATAATATATTTAAATCGAGAGGAAATCACCTTCTGCAGTGTCTCCTCCAAACATCGTCCCAATAATTTTAAAAATAAACTTCATTTGTTGACAGCCTGCAATTATAAGTTTCAAATCAAGGCTTCAGAGAGATTTTTTTAGTCATTTCACATCTTACACGCGAACGGGAATTTGTTCTGGGCCATGGCGACAAACAGCACAGTTTTGTCAAAACCGGATTTTACAATTTGCAAGATCAAACTTTTGGAGACAAAAAACTATACCAACACAATACCTTTCTAGCATTTTAGGGGAGCCTCAAATCGTCAGAACGAGACACGACTTCAGAGCTGTAACTAGCGCCGTTAAAACTAGCGGTGCAATTTAGCGCCGTTAGTTTTTTCTAGCGGAACCAAAAGCGCTGCTATATTTTGAAATCACTAGCGAATTCACCAGCGCCGCTAACTTTCAGGGGTTTTTACCCGCTAGCGCTACTTTTAAAATGTAACAAAAATTGTAAATTGTAACACTATGGCAAAAACGATTGGACCAGAACGCGTTCGAACGCGAAGTGAGAACATCAACATATTCTTTCGCATGATACCGGCCGGTATGGAACGTGTTGGAACGCGGTGTACCTAGTTCGACCGTTGCCCAATCGTTGCACGTTGCTATGTGGCTGCAGCTACACATCAGTCAACAGTGTCACTCGTTCTGCGAGATAAAAATGCGTTCACATTGCTATGAGCGATGAACTTGACAACAATATCTATACGGGGCGTAGATTGATGTGCAGTTAGGAATTCGAACCATAAAACAACTGACATAAGCCTGATTGATTCTGGCTTATATTAAAACAAGCGCTAGAAGTGCGCTGGCGCTATTTGTGTAAACCACTAGCGATAGCGGTCGCCGATACACATTTTCACCATTAGCGGTAGCGCCGCTACACATTTCCACCATTGGCGGTAGTGGCGCTGGTTTTTATGAGTAGCGCTCACAGCTCTGACGAGGCATGCACTCGCGGCATCAGACGATTGGAGGTATGCACTCGCGACAAAAACTTTCCCTAGAAGTCTCTTTAATGATGTTTCAAGGCGCGGATTGGCGGGTGAACGGATGGAGAGAAAGAATCAGGGGCCCAAACCCTTCTGAGAGTTGTATGACACTCATTTTCTGCAAATGAAATATCTTCGCAAAACGATGACTGTGATAAGGCTGACACCGTGACCATAAGGTAAGATTGAGATTGCAGCAATGTTAAAAAAATAGGCTTTAAAAATACAGCAGATGCTAGGAAGTAATTGAGGTCTGTATGGTAATAGAGGGACGGTGGGGCTATAAAAAGTTCAGTGAAATGGTCAAACAACTTCAGATAAACCTAAATAAGCAAGTAGGAAAAATGAATACATTAACGGATACGCCTCTGAATGAATAGATGTTCAACAATGAGATGGTACGATAAGTCAAACAAATACGACACTTTCAACGTTTTGAATAAATCGACGCGAGTTCGTAGATAAGTGTGCATGTGTGTAAGGATGTATGTTTGTACGTACAAAGAGGAGATGGCTGTAATGAATGTTTGTACGTACAGACAAAGAGGAGATGGCTGTAATGCATGTTTGTACGTACAGACAAAGAGGAGATGGCTGTAATGAATGTTTGTACGTACAGACAAAGAGGAGATGGCTGTAATGAATGTTTGTACGTACAGACAAAGAGGAGATGGCTGTAATGAATGTTTGTACGTACAGACAAAGAGGAGATGGCTGTAATGAATGTTTGTACGTACAGACAAAGAGGAGATGGCTGTAATGAATGTTTGTACGTACAGACAAAGAGGAGATGGCTGTAATGAATGTTTGTACGTACAGACAAAGAGGAGATGGCTGTAATGAATGTTTGTACGTACAGACAAAGAGGAGATGGCTGTAATGAATGTTTGTACGTACAGACAAAGAGGAGATGGCTGTAATGAATGTTTGTACGTACAGACAAAGAGGAGATGGCTGTAATGAATGTTTGTACTTACAGACAAAGAGGAGATGGCTGTAATGAATGTTTGTACGTACAGACATACAGAAGTAGATGGCTGTAAGTCAATACATGAATAAATGAATAATTACCCGTCTCACTGCGGGTATGTTGGAATGAAAACTTCAGAAGCGACACAATACTTTCCTTATTGGTACACAGCACAACGTAATGACTACTCGTGTGGCTCCCGTTCCCATGTCTCCTGGCATACGACACATTTGTTTCATCTCAAGATACACTTCAGGTCACTTCACCTATAGCTATTGAATATGATTGGCTATCACCCAATAAACATTTCTTACATACGAACTTAGGTCCATACCATGTTTGATGCATAATTACCATTGTGAAAAATATCCCACTCATTTTCTAGTTAGTGTTCGACAGCAGAAATGTTGAATACTATTATACAATAAATAAAATGATCAGTGATCTAAACATAATAGTATTTCCAAGGCCATGTAAAAGCTACCCCGACTCACCAGAATAGCACCGCTTCTCGGGCGTAGTGGATATAGCGGGCCCTACAGCTTCTGAACGGTGGACGGTAACATGGCGCGGTAAAAGCCTTCGTGAACACAGGAGACCATCCGCTGTTTGCAGGAGTGGTGTGCAACGCGGTGAACACAATTGGACAAGAGCGACGAAGTGTGTGTAAACGGTGTGCTACGCAGTGACCAGTTTCAACGAAGCCAACGAGTCATGGGTGAGCAGTGTTGTAATGCAACGTGGTGACAAGTTTGAACAGAGGCGACGGAAGTTGTGCGAGGCTCGTGAGCAGTGTGGTGTAACAGTATTTAACACTGGACTGTGCTGACAAGGCAATTGAGTGGGTATGGAGACGCAAGCTGACCGACATGGGTTAATTCTAAATCATCGAGTGATGTTGTGCTTGAGTGACTTAAATAAAAAAAAGTTCAGCAAAATTTGTCAAGTGAGGGCACGAATGAAGTCAGAAAAAATAGCTATGAAGTAAAAAAAAGAGCAGCATCAAAGTACTGTGAGAACTAAAAGCTCTTGCAATGCCACGTATTCCCTTGACCTCAACGAGCTGAGGACTTTAACAAGGACACATGTTACCTTTACTACAACGTCGCATAGAAGGCTTGTTTATAAAACGTGCCGTCCAACTACTTGACTCACTCTGCTTGTACTGTCGCGAGCAAAATAAGCTAATGTACCAGTAACTTTACTAAAGAAAGGGTCAGCAGAGGCATCATATCTTTGCCTGCAATTCATAGAAAATGAATATTTCTAAGTTGGAAATTTATCACTGGTTGAAGTTCTATCGTGATACTTGAAATGATTCAATTGAAAGAAATTATGTAACATTACTGCAATTTAATAGGAAAATTAGGTCTAACAATACTTGGAATAGGTGACATCTCAAAGCATTTCAGTCCTGTGAAATTTTGAATCAGGACGCTACGCAAGTACCTCGCATAATTGAATAACGGACACGATAAACATTTACGCATCAAATTAATTTAAACCATTTTCCAGTCTATCGAGAAGGCGGAATTTTGCTGACGGCAGAGCCTCGGTTTGCGCGTGTGCTGGGCACAACAACTGAGAACTGAGGTACAGGCACCACTTTGAGACTAGAAAAAAGTTTATACATCAAATTATTAAATAAAAAATATCCGGTAGGCGAAATTTTGCTAACGGCAGAACCACATTCCGTCAGTGTGCTGACCGCAGTAACAAAGTAGTGAAATGGAGGCACCTCATTGAGTAAAAAATAAAGATTGACAGGACTGTTGTCGTTAATAGGCGCAGCAACAAAGAATTGAAATGGAGGCACCTCATTGAGTAAAAAAAAGATTGACAGGGCTGTAGTCGTTAAGAGGCGCAGCAACAGAGGGGTGAAATGGAGGCACCTCATTGAGTAAAAAAAAGATTGACAGGGCTGTAGTCGTTAAGAGGCGCAGCAACAGAGGGGTGAAATGGAGGCACCTCATTGAGTAAAAAAAAGATTGACAGGGCTGTAGTCGTTAAGAGGCGCAGCAACAGAGGGGTGAAATGGAGGCACCTCATTGAGTAAAAAAAAGATTGACAGGGCTGTAGTCGTTAAGAGGCGCAGCAACAGAGGGGTGAAATGGAGGCACCTCATTGAGTAAAAAAAAGATTGACAGGGCTGTAGTCGTTAAGAGGCGCAGCAACAGAGGGGTGAAATGGAGGCACCTCATTGAGTAAAAAAAAGATTGACAGGGCTGTAGTCGTTAAGAGGCGCAGCAACAGAGGGGTGAAATGGAGGCACCTCATTGAGTAAAAAAAAGATTGACAGGGCTGTAGTCGTTAAGAGGCGCAGCAACAGAGGGGTGAAATGGAGGCACCTCATTGAGTAAAAAAAAGATTGACAGGGCTGTAGTCGTTAAGAGGCGCAGCAACAGAGGGGTGAAATGGAGGCACCTCATTG
>SDVV010023461.1:0-12754 GCA_016164225.1 Gammarus roeselii | reverse complement strand
ATATATATGTTGTAGGTCGCCAAATGTATGTCCTTAGAAGTTATCCAAGCACGACTATCCAGCTTATGAAATAAGCATCTACGGCAGTAAGATGTTCCTTGGCATATTTCGAGCACCAAAGACCAGAAGGTTTTCCAACAGAATTTTTGTTGATGATTGGCTTATTTATGCAAATTATTCAATGATTGCCTTCTAGCCGAGGCATAGAATCTTGCTACCGTAACAACTGCGTGTCGTAGAAGGCGACTAAAAGGGCGCTTCGTAGCCGCGAGTAGAATCGTGCTGCCGTAACCCCTGCGTGTCGTAAAAGGCGACTAAAAGGGACGGAGCGAAAGGACTAGGAATCCCGTTCTCTGTAATGCCCTTCCTCAAAGACAGATAGACGAGGGGGGGATAGAGAGGCTCACGCCTCTCCGAGCCCTATTGTTAGGGTCGCTGAATGTGCTTGGCTGCTAAACTAAAGAGTAGAGAGATTGGCGAGATGTTTGCGAGGAGGAAGTTTGATGTGTTGGCGCTGAGTGAGACGTAGTTGAACGGTAAGGGCGAATGTGAGTTTGGTGTGGTAAGAGGAAAAAAGTCTGGAGGGGAGGAAGGCGGGCACGAGAAGGTGTGGTGTTGATATTGAGTGATCGGTTGGCTGGTAGCGTTGCCGAGTGGAAGGAGGTGTCCTCAAAATTGATGTGGGTGAAAGTTAGGTTAGGCGTGGAATGATGGGTATTTGTGAATGCATACGGTCCGGGTAGCGAGAGAAGTGAAGAAGAGAGGGAGCAATTTTGGACTGACCTGAGTGAGTGCATTGAGAGTTTTGGAGTTCAATTTAATGTGGTTGTACTGGGTGACCTTAATGCGAGAGTTGGAGATGTAGTGGTGGAGAATGTGATAGGAAGGTATGACGTTCCCGGCAGAAATGACAGGGAGAAAACCTGACTGGTCTGTGTATGGGGCAGGAGTTAATGGTCGGGAACAGTTTGTTCAAGAAGCGCGATATCGAGAAGTAGACATGAGTAGGGATGCCCCGTGGTGCATTGGTGGAGAGAGCGCCGATTGATTTTGTGCTGATTTCAAAAAAAAATAGTGGGAGGCTGTTGGGTGTTCGGGTGTTGAGAGGGGAGGGTGGAGGAGTGTCTGCCCATCTGCTGGTGGAAGGTAGATTAAGAGTGGAGCAGAAGTGGAAGGGCAACAAAAGAGTGGGAGGCGGAAGAGGGGTAGTAAAAGTGAGTGAATTGAATGGGAGAAGCAGAGCTGAGGAGTTCCAGCAGGCGTTGAGGAAGGAAAATGACAAGGTGAGAGGACAGGACCTGAGAGTTGTGGAGGAAGAATGAAAAACGTTAAGAGATGCGTTGCTGAGATGTGCGAAGAATGTATGTGGTGCGCGCCATGTGAGCGGGTGCAGAAAGAAGGGTTGCGAGTGGCGGAACGAGGAGGTCAAACTTGCGCTGGCAGACAAAAAACAGGAGCGTTTGAGGAGTGGTTGCATGTGAAGTCGGTGGTGGCCTGTGAAAGATATAAAGAGATAAGAAACGAAGTAAAGCGGCCAGTTGTTGTTGGAAAGTGGTGATGGACGGAAAAAGTGGGCCGAGTATTTTGATGAGTTGTTGGAAGTCGAGAATGACAGAGAGCCTGACATTGTTGCTGTGGGTGGTGGTGCTCGGATGCCAGTTATGGGAGGAAGACTTGTGGCGGACATTAATAGGGAAGAGGTGCAGGAGGCGGTAGATGTGATGAAAGCAGGGAAATCCCCTGGTTTGGATGACGTTGCGACTGAATGCCTGAAAAAGGGTGGAATAACGATTATCGAATGGTTGGTGAGGCTACTGAACTTGTGTTTGTAGCGGGCGTGGTACCGATTGAGTGGTGCAGTGCATGCATTGTTCCGCTGTGTAAGGGCAAGGAGATAAAAATGAATGCTGCAACTTGATAGGTATCAGTTTGTTAAGTGTGGTTGGTAAGTTGTACGGGAGATTGCTGATCAAAAGGATTAGAGACTGTACGGACTGCGCAATTGGGGAGGAACAGTGTGGCTTTAGGAGTGGTAGAGGATGTGTCGATCAGATTTTTGCATTGAAACAGGTCTGTTATAATCATATTCGCAAAGGAGAAGGATGTGTCCTGTTCCTTCATGAATCTGGAAAAGGCACACGACAGAATTGACAGGGAAGCGCTGTGGAGGGTGTTGCGTTTGTATGGAGTGGGCGGACATCTGTTGAAAGCAGTGCAGAGTTTCTATGCTGACAGCCGAGCATGTGTCAGAGTGGGGAGCGAGGTGAGTGATTGGTTCACAGTGAAAGTGGGTCTGAGACAAGGCTGCGTTATGTCTCCATGGCTGTTCAATCTCGACATGGATGGAGTGGTCAGGGAAGTGAAGGCGATTGTGCTTGGTCGTGGCATAAAGCTGTTGGAAGCGAATGGGCGGAGTTGGCAGTTGAGCCAGTTGCTATTTGCGGATGCCTCGGCGCTGATGGCGGATTTAGAGAAGTTATGTAGGCTAGTGTCTGAGTTTGGTAGAGTGTGTGAGAGGAGGAAGCTTCGAGTGAACGTGGGTAAAAGTAAAGTAATAAGATGCTCGAGGACTATGGATGCGAGCAAAATTAGTGTCCTCCTAAATGGAGAGCTGTTGGAGGAAGTTCAGTGTTTCAAGTATCTGGGCTCCCAGGTGCAGGTGACTGAACTAGTGGAAACTGAAGTGAAGGTGCGAGTGTAGGAGGGGCGTAACGTGTTGGGTGCACTGAAGAGTGTAATGAGCTGTAGGACGTTGGGGATGGAAGCAAAGAGAGGGCTGAATGAGGGTGTTGTTGTCCCAACTATGCTCTACGTAGCTGAGACTTGAGGGTGAGAGCAGAGGAGGGAAGAAGGTTTAATGTTTTCGAGATGAAGTGTTCGAGAAGCATTGCTGGATTTACGCTAAGAGGCCGGATCACCAACGACGGGGATGGTGATGAAGCTGGAGGACAGAGTGGATTTGCGTGTTCTGTGATGGTTCGGGCGCATGGTGAGGATGGATGAAGGGAGACTGGTAAAAAGGGTGATGAGGCGGAGGCGAGTGGTCGCAGGCCTAGAGGTAGACTGAAGTTTGGGGGGATGAATGGTGTTAAGCAGGCGTTGGGAAGGAGAGACTTGAATGTGGAAGTGGCTAGAGAGCGTGCAATGAACAGGAGTGAGTGGAGAATGGTTGTGAATGGTTGATTTTTGACGCTGCTCTGATGTGCTTTCTCTCTCTTGACATCACGTTGTCGGGATGGTCATGGGTGGGGGAAGGGGCGGCCATCACGATGAGGCGGGGGTAAACCAGTGTTAAATTTCGGGCCCTGCTGCTGACAACGGATCCTCGGACCGTACTCGTGACCTAGAGTGTGTGTTGTGGGGTTACCGGCCGAAAAATTTAGCACAGAAGAGCTAAGCTGTGTGAGGGTGAGTGTATGAAGTTGTGAGGTGCGCCTTGACGTCGGTCACCCCCCTTGCTGGGGTATTCGGCCTTGTGTCTGGATCTGTATTCAATGATTGAGTAATAGAAACTCACGAGTTCATGTACAATTACAAATAGCCGTTATAAATATAAACTTGATTAGGATAAAATATTTAGTCTGTAGACAATGCAAATCAAATCTTGAGAGTCTTTCTAACGATATCGGACCTTGGGCTAGCAATACTTATCCGGTCTCTCCCCTCATCATCCCATGGAAAAAGTTGGACAAGGTCTTCCCCACATCATGCCAGACAGTGTTGGACAAGGTGTCTTCCCACATCCTCTCATGGACAGTGTTGGTAAAAACCTTTCCCCACATTATCCCAGTCAGTGTTGGACAAGGTATCATCCCATGGACAAAGTTGGACAAGATCTTTCCCCGCATCATGCCAGACAGTGTTGGACAAGGTGTCTCCCCATATCCTCCGATGGACAGTGTTGGTAAAAACCTTTCCCCACATCATCCCATACACAGTGTTAGACAAGGTCTCTTCCCACATCATCCCATGGACAGTGTTGGACAAGGTCTCGCCCCTTATCATCCCATGCTCAGTGATGGACAAGGTCTCTCTCCACATCATCCCATGGACAGTGTTGGACCAAAGTCTGTGCCTGGACACAGTATCCCAGTACTTTATCCGATTGGAACTGAATGCAGGCAAAAGACTTTGAAAGCATATTATAGAGTATCTCGCTTCTCACCGCCCCAGATGACGGTGAAGAGATATCATAGAGTATAACTGCTATGATATAATATAGTATCTAGCTCTTCACCGCCCCAGATGACTGTTATTCTGCAGGTTCGTATCGTGCACAGACAACAAACGTGTAATTCTATTGGAAAACAGCATAGCTTTTCTGTTTGTGCATTTGTTTCATCATGGAACAAATCATAGCTTCGTTACTCCAAGACACGAGTGTTGGCACAAACACAATTGTTGGCACGATCTGAACAAGTGGTTGGGGGTGAAATGCGTGCAATCGTTCCTCTTTGGAGTACCCCACGTGCTACTCCACAGCCCGTGTCCTGTTCGAGTTGTGTTCCTTCTTAAAGCGCTTGCAACCATCGTCTTCCTAGAGCGCTTGTAACCATCGTCTTCGTAAAGCGCTTGTAACCATCGTCTTCCTAAAGCGCTTGCAACCATCGTCTTCCTAAAGCGCTTGTAACCATCGTCTTCGTAAAGCGCTTGTAACCATCGTCTTTCTAAAGCGCTTGTAACCATCGTCTTCCTAAAGCGCTTGTAACCATCGTCTTCCTAAAGCGCTTGTAACCATCGTCTTCCTAAAGCACTTGTAAACATCGTCTTCATAAAACACTTGTAACCATCGTTTTCCTGAAGCGCTTGTAACCATCGTTTTCCTAAAGTGCTTGTAACCATCGTCTTCCTAAAGCACTTGTAACCATCGTCTTCCCAAAGCGCTTGTAACCATCGTCTTTGTAATCTCTTCCTATGATATGTTTGTGTAGATATGTTTGTGTAGCTACAGTTTCATCGTTTTCGTTTATTACGTCCATTGAAAAGGTCCATGAATACGGAAAATGATCAATGCAATTTCTACCATATACTTTCCGTCTTGCGATCAGTTAGTTATATTATGCACCCTTTGTTCCTTCTCCATTCCCAAACATACATTCTCTCTTCGTACCGACCTTTGCCTTCCTTGTACTATTCATTACAATCCCTCTGCATCTCTACTTCCCCACTCAGCATCCCTATACATGTCCCTGCAACATCACTTCTTCTACGATGCTTCTCCTCTTCCTCACTCCCCCACCCTCCTTGTAGCCCCCTCCCCCCCTCCTTCTATTGTGTCCACCCTTAGATCATAGATCTTTCTCCTAATGGATCCCTAAGCCCATTATTTTTGCTATCATTTTTATGGTATTTATCGACCACACAAGAATGGAGGACTCCTGCTGCTCCTCGGCCCGGACTTTATTGGCGAGCTAAATTACCTTTGAATCCGAGTATATTCCAATGATTAATATCCGGACTGTCGCAGGTACCAAGAAAGAAGGAGGTAATTTATAGACCTCATTGGTCTTCGTATGAGATACTAAGCGTCTTCTTAAATGATTCAAATTCAAATGAATCACCAGAGTTTTCTGATGTCAACAATTACACTTATCTTGTACGTCGTAAAGCTCTGTTGTGAAGGAAACTCTTCATTCGTCCGACTGTCCTCTTGATCCAAACACAAGAGCATTTGTTTGTTTGTTTGTTCAACTTGATTGTTGTTTTGTGTAAATGTTTATTTCTGGAAATTCTCGTTTGCTGCCAACGCCCACAAGTCTTTGACAATCTGGAGGGGAACTTGTACCCGAGGGCAGACTTTCTAATGTAGATAAAAAAGACATTTATTGACTATATCGTGAACATGAATTGTGATTTTATTTGAATTGATTATTCATCATTTGTCCATCCATAACCAACAATCTTCAATCCCAGCCTGTGGACTTGAGCCGTTCTGAAACAGGCCTCCTTTGTTGCATGACTTATAAAAGTGGGGTTCACTAAATTTGCAAACAACAATTACTTTTAAGACCACAGAAAGGGAAGTAGAATAGTAATTATTCAGCCTTCTGCTCGCCAACTCTGCTGTGTATATTTTCCTCTTATGGAATGAAATGTCCAACTCTACCGGCAGCCCAACAGGCGTGGGATGCGCCACTGCCGGGCCACACTCAACACATCATATTTCATAGCGTTATTTCACTCGTTTTTCGATAGGCATGTGTTGCTATCTTAAGATACTCATGACATGATGTAATGAAAGGACGCTGGGGCTCAACTAATCGGTCATAAATGTAGTAGTTGACTAGATTAGATTAAGGAAAAAGAACGAGCACGAGTGCTTATGTTGGGTTGTTTCCTTGAAAGAACAGTGGGGAATAGAAAAATAAATTTTAAATGATAGAAAAGGGAGAAATCCCACAGCCACCACCACCCGTACCTACTGGCTACCACCCCACTAATGCCCGGGGCATTTGAGCCCCGGGTAAAAAACGGTCGAATGTCAGATTGGCAATTATAGGATAGGGGTGCGGGGAGATGGGAAGAGAAACGTTTATGTTTCAGGCCGTCTCATTTAGACGGCCGATCAGAGACGGACACGACCGTACGCCCGACGGACTCATACTTAACAGAGAGAGCATGCCTATTGGCCAGCCCCATAAGCTGGATAGGACCCCTCAACTAGGTATTGAGGCTAGATCGAAATAAGCATATGACTTATTAGTGGTAGGATAGAAGCCATGGAACGGGCTGAAGGTTCCATTCCAGCATTACTTTAAAATAGAGTTTGCAGTATAACGGGCGCTGCCTATTGGGCCGCCCGCCGTTGAAGGATCAGAGGGGTTGTCGCCCATTTCCGCAGCAATTGTGCTTTTGCCATTTAAGCGCAGTAAGGGGGTGAATTTGTCTTCCAGTTTGGGGTGAATTTGTCTTCCAGTTTGTTGAGGCGGTTTTTAAATGTGTTATCGTAATGACTATTAGTCACTTTATGTGGTCAACGGTTCAAAATTGTTGCTATCTTGGATGAAAACTATCAATTTACGACAACTGATGTTCTAGTAGGATTCAACTGCAGTTCTAGTCCGTTAGTTCTATTCCTTGGGTTATTATCTCAACCAAGAAGGACCATTCCTTGGGTTATCTCAACCAAGAAGGACTATTCCTTGGGTTATCTCAACCAAGAAGGACTATTCCTTGGGTTATTATCTCAACCAAGAAGGACTATTCCTTGGGTTATTATCTCAACCAAGAAGGACTATTCCTTGGGTTATTATCTCAACCAAGAAGGACTATTCCTTGGGTTATTATCTCAACCAAAAAGACTATTCCTTGGGTTATTATCTCAACCAAGAAGGACTATTCCTTGGGTTACTATCTCAACCAAGAAGACTATTCCTTGGGTTACTATCTCAACCAAGAAGGACTATTCCTTGGGTTATTGTCTCAACCAAGAAGACTATTCCTTGGGTTATTATCTCAACCAAGAAGACTATTTTTTGGGTTATTATCTCAACCAATAAGGACTATTCCTTGGGTCATTATCTCAACCAAGAAGACTATTCCTTATGTTATTATCTTAACTAAGAAGAACTCTTCCTTGGGTTATTATCTCAACCAAGAAGGACTATTCCTTGGGTTATTATCTTAATCAAGGAGGATTGCCGGTCTAGCTCTAGTAAAGACATTTAGGTATCTGTAGATTTCCTTTACTGATCTCTAACTCGTTTACTTTCAGGTGTCATCAGTTCGAGTTCTTTGAGTCGTTGTGCGCATGTCTTATTTCTCAATTCTGGAATCACGTTTGTTGCTCAGCGCAGAACAGCTTCCCTCTTATTGATATTCTCTCTTTGGTGAGGGGACCAAACATGTACAGCTAATTACATGTGAGGCCTGACGAGTGAGGTATATAACGGATGCACGATGTTGCAACGGATGCACGTGTTGCAACGGATGCACGATGTTGCAACGGATGCACGATGTTGTAACGGATGCACGATACTGCAACGGATGCACGATGTTGCAACGGATACACGATGCTGTAACGGATGCACGATGTTGCAACGGATGCACGATGTTGCAACGGATACACGATTCTGTAACGGATGCACGATGTTGCAACGGATGCACGATGTTGCAACGGATGCACGATGCTGCAATGGATGCACGATGTTGCAACGAATGCACGATGTTGCAACGTATGCACGATGTTGCAACGGATACACGATGCTGTAACGGATGCACGATGTTGCAACGGATGCACGATGTTGCAACGGATGCACGATGTTGCAATGGATGCACGATGTTGCAACGAATGCACGATGTTGCAACGTATGCACGATGTCGCAATGGATGCACGATGCTGCAACGGATGCACGATATTGCAACTGATGCACGATGCTGCAAAGGATGCACCGTTGCAATGGATGCACGATGTTGCAACGGATGCACGATGTTGTAACGGATGCACGATACTGCAACGGATGCACAATGTTGCAACGGATGCACGATGCTGCTACGAATGCACGATATTGCAACGAATGCACGATATTGCAACGGATGCACGATGTTGCAACGTATGCACGATGTTGCAACAGATGCACGATGTTGCAACGGATGCACGGTGTTGCAACGGATGCACGATGTTGCAACGGATGCACGATGTTGCAACGGATGCACGATGTTGCAATGGATGCACGGTGGTGCAACGGATGCACGATGTTGCAACATATGCACGATGTTGCAGCGGATGCACGATGTTGCAACGGGTGGACGATGTTGCAACGGATGCATAATGTTGCAAATTATGCACGATGTTGCGACGGATGCAAGATGTTGCAACGGATGCACGATGTTGCAACAGATGCACGATGTTGCAACGTATGCACGATGCTGCAACGGATGCACGATATTGCAACGGATGTACGGTGTTGCAAAGGATGCACGATGTTGCAACGGATGTACGATGTTGCAACGGGTGCACGACGCTGCAACGGATGCAAGATGTTGCAACGGATGCACGATGCTGCAACATATGCACGTTGTTGCAACGGATACACGATGTTGCAACATATGCTCGATGTTGCAGCGGATGCACTATGCTGCAACGGATGCACGATATTGCAACGGATGTATGATGTTGCAACGGATGCACGATGCTGCAACAGATGCACGATGTTGCAACGGGTGCACAATGTTGCAACGGATGCACGATGCTGCTACGGATGCACGATGTTGCAACGGATGCACGATGCTGCTACGGATGCACGATATTGCAACGGATGCACGACGTTGCAGCGGATGCATGATGTTTCTGAACTTATAGGGAACATTTTTCGATATGTAGCCAAGGACTCTATTGCCTTTCCTCTATCCAGATTCCTCCACTTCAGATCTTTGGTGATTCATATTGCAAGCTCTCTTTGTTGGTTAACTTCATTCATTTGTTGGTCTGCCATCACGTAGTCGGAGTTCCTTTTGGGTGTTCCAGTGTGCATAACAGTGCCTTGGTCAACCTTAGTTCATTTGCGCCTTATCAGACCAGTCTACTAGTCTATTGTGATCACTTTGGATAGTAAAGCGACCTTTCTCACTATTCCCTTTGTGGCAGAGTTTAGTGTCGACATTAAATATAAATAACTCCTGGCAATGACGGTGTGGAGGTAATTTATAGAGATTATAAAGACGATGGGCCCAATAACACTTTCCTGGGTTACTGTAGCCCACTAACATCTTCCTTGGCCAACACAGGCCCGCTGCCTGTAGCCCGTGAACCAAATTGTGGGGCACTTGGCAGCGTTTCCATTTGAGCGCGCATGTCAACTGTTTTCAGTAAGCGTTTATGGGGGACCTCATCAAACGCCTTTTGGAAGTCAAGATGGATTAGATCGGCAGCTTCGGTTTCGTCGTGTATCCCCGTGACCCCATTGGAAGGGCCAACGGAGAGTGGGGAGGCAGCCAAGTTTGGTTTTTATCGAGTTTCCTTGATGAGGTGGTTTCTCTCCAGACGACATCTTGAGACATGTTATTCCTGTGTCACGCTGGTTGAGAAATGGTATTCCAGAGTTACGCTGGATAACGAAGTTCTCCCTTAAAAAACTGATTCTGTATTTACATAGTGTATTCCTTTCTTTATTGGCTAACGCCAATAAAGAACAATAAAGAAAGAACTACACTATGTAAATACAGAATCAGTTTTTAAGGGAGACCCGAGTTATCCAGCGCGACGCTGGAATAATGTCTCAACCAGCGTGACGCAGGAATAATGTCTCAACCAGCGTGACGCTAGAATAACATGTCTAAACATGTCGCCTGGAGAGAAACCACTTCATCAAGGAAACTCACTAAAAACCAAACTTGGCTGCCTCATCATTCTCCGTTGACAATTGTTGCGCTGGATCCTGTGATGAATCTTGTTTGTGACGTCCATCCAATCAATGTCAACCATTGTTTTGCGAACACAATTTCCCGTTCAATAGTGCAAGTGTTTTGCCCACCATGAAATCACCGTCGAAATGTAGCCTGAGGTAATACGTGCCCTTAAACTGGCCTTGAATCAATCCCATGCACATGTGTTTTTTATAAGATTTTCAATAACACATATTGTGAATCATGTTTTGAAACATGAAGTAGCTACAAACCGGCCGCCGACAGATGTGCTGTCACAAATTCACTTTATCTCTCGTTTCGCTAATTCAGACAGCGGTTATGAAAACTAAGTTTGTTGTATTATACCCAAGTATTGAAAACCCATTGCTAGACGATGGAAACAAATGATTTAATAATAATAATAATAAAAATAATAATTGAGCAGACGGGCAATGGCGAAGCCTTCATCCCGTCAAATGAGGCAATCTTCCCCCTTTAGGGCATCCGTAATGATCCATCCGCTTGCAAGTTACTATCTAATGGGGCTAATATTGCGTACAGACTGCGGGTACTTTTTCCCTTTATATGTGGGCTGTCTTTCTGGGCTATTCTGTTGCCGGGGGGGCAATGTATATATGTAATTATTTATGTATATCTACTCTGCTTTTGAAAGTTCCAACCTCCTTCATCGAAATCTCCTACACTTTTCTCTTAACGTTCCAGTGCTAATTTTTCAAAACTCGTGAGCTCTTCTAGCAAAAGCTCCTATGCTCTTCTTTCAAATGCTAGATATATTTTTTTACAAAGGCTCCTAGGCTCCATTCCTACGTTCCTGAGTTCTTTCGAAGGCTCCTACGCTCTTCATTCAAAAACTTTTAAGACTTTTTTCATGAACTCCAAAGCCTATTTGAAAAGCTCTTATACGCTCTTATAAAAGTCCCGAAGCTCTTCTTTCAAATGCTTCTGAGCTCTTTCGAAGACTCCTAAGGTCTTCTTCACAGGCTCCGAGTCTCATGTAGGCTCGTGCCGCTGCTATCAAGCTCCTCTCTCGGTCCCCGTGGGATGAAGTTCTTGATGTAACGCGGTTAGGAGAGTGCGTGACTTAGTTACGCAAAAACACATCCAGCGTCTTACCCAAATTGCGTACTCGCGAACAAAAACATGCACTACCGATCAATAGAGATGGAGCGAGGAAACTAAACCCGTGCCTTGAGTTCAACCGGCTCAACAATGCCACGTGGCGCAGTCGATGGACGAATTTGAGGTTTCAGTAGTTTGGTACTGGATTCATTTATATAGAACTAGATTATTTTATTAACATCTGCCATAATTGCGTGTTTAATGGTCATCGTCTTCTTAAATATCAAATGTGGTAACTATGATTAAGATAACTGATTTCACCGTAACCGTATTACACGAATGCTGTGCATACACACGAATGCTGTGCATTCACACGAATGCTGTGCATACACACGAATGCTGTGCATACACACGAATGCTGTGCATACACATATTTGCTTTTCCGCTTTAATAACCTTTGGCTAATGTTCTGCCTTCAGGGCAATCTATAGCCAAACCCTGTTATTATTAGAGCTCTGTACCTAGGAAGCCCTGCTGTACCTAGGAAGCCCTTCTGTACCTAGGAAGCCCGGCTGTACCTAGGAAGCCCTGCTGTACCTAGGAAGCCCTGCTGTACCTAGGAAGCCCTGCTGTTTATAGGAAGCCCTGCTGTTTATAGGAAGCCCTGCTGTACCTAGTAAGCCCTGCTGTGCTTAGGAAGCCTTGCTGTTCCTTGGAAACCCTGCTTTAGTCACTTACTGCCTGGTCCCCTCGCTGCCCCGGGCCGTGCTGGCAGAGCCTCGTCTTCGCTGTCGTGATTAATATTCCATCAAGACGGTCATTTCGCGGACAATTTGCGCCTTCAATTGAATTAGAGGAAAAAAGGCTTTGTGATATGAATTCCATCAAGTGGCCTTGCTTCTGTTCGTAGTCTGACCCTGGGGGTTGTCTCCGCCACGCCTCTAACATTAGCAAGTTTGCAGACGATACTAAGATCGGAGGAAAAGTGCAAACGGAACTAGAGTGTCAACAGATCCAACTAGACTTGAACAAAATTGTTGATTGGTCAGAAAAGTGGCAAATGAAATTTAATGTCGACAAATGCAAAGTTATGCACATAGGTCTTCATAACCCCAAATACGAATATTCAATGTCTGGAAAAAAACTCATTCCTGTCACCGAAGAGAGAGATTTAGGTGTCATCATTAGCAACGACTTAAAAAGCAGCAAGCAATGTAACGATGCTGCCAAGAAAGGCAACAAAATGCTAGGTATGATATCCCGCACTATCTCTTACAAAAACCAGCACAGTATGCTCAAGTTATTTAATGCATTTGTTAGACCGCATCTC
>SDVV010023460.1:0-12755 GCA_016164225.1 Gammarus roeselii | reverse complement strand
TCATAACGTCTTTTCCTCTCTCCCCGCTAGGCTCCATCCACCATTCTCCTGTCAAATGGAGCAACTCCCCAGCCGAGAGCCACAGGAGAAAACCAAGAAATAAATTTTGGACATGTTGACCTATTTATTAATATTTCAGGCCAATTTTCAGCCACACATGATAGGTTGCGTTATTGATGTATAATTGTCAATTTTTTTTGCATGCACAGCCACACTAGGATTATATAGGACAACCGGTGGCTGATGCATTTAATTTAATTTTGCACTTATTCCCAAGTAAAATAAGTCCAATGTTTTTTTTTGTTTTTCAACCCTATAGCTCATGGTCAAGTAATTACGTTGAGTGCTAATGAAGAAAGGCACTTCACACACATAAAAATTGTACTACATTATGGTATCCATCCCAATAAATCGGTTTACTTATACAAACAAGCACAAACAGATTGAGCTTTTGCCTAGGGGATTCTCTAACTTTTCCTAAATATTGAAGAATAGTCGTACAATAAATATACAATACCCTAACAGTAAAACCAAATTTTGTAACAAATCGTCTGATCTATATCTATAATATCCACGTCAAATATTGCATCAGGATGGAAGAAGATATATAAAACACAAAAAATGAACAAAATGTAACTAAATTAGACCTGAAATAATGATCTATATTGTAGACACAAACATAATATATTCTGATATTGTATAAATAACCAACAAATTGCATTGAAGATGTTAATTCAACAGAGAACCTACAAAACTGAAAGACCTATACTGAATCTCACGAGATGAAACAAAGCAAGAAGATTAATTCTCTACCATACCCAAAACATACATTAAAAACGTTATGAATGAGAATGAACTAGCACGTAACCAAACAAACAAGGAATGTGTATAAGATACCAAGACATGCAGGCCACGTGACTGAAACCTGAAGTAAATACGGTATAGTACATGCAAAATCTAATGAAATTACCCACAACATCTGTCCATATCAGGGATAGATTAACATCTCTTTACCTAAAGTAACTACGGCTAAAACGTAACAGATGTGTCATATATACATATAAAACTACCACAATGATGCAACAACCGACCCCCTTATGCCTGAAATAATGTGGATGCTTCAAGCCTAAAATGCCTGAAACTGTATGAGTTAACTGATCGAAATTCCAAAATTGCGCAAATTCAACATAAATCAATCGATCATTACTAAGTATACATAACATAATATTTTAACTTACAGTAAATCCATATCGTTCAGGTATTTTTGCTATTGGAAAAATGCGTCAGTGGAATACTGATATAACTATTTCAAAACAAGGTAATGCAATATGGGGTAGATAGAATCTCGACCGTAGGGGCTGCATCATCCCACAATACAGACCTATACTCGCCAATAACCAGACAAAAAACCATGTTATTCCTGTAGATAATATATACATATGAGATAAATAGATGGGAAACCTAGAATCTTGCTTTCAATCCTACCTTCAGGCTGGTACAAACAGGACCATTCGCAGACTAAGGCTGGAAATTGAGATATAAGACATACCTACCATACTAATCCCATAAAAGAATATATAGTGATGAATGAACAAAACATATAGAAATATCCTAAGCCCCCCACCGCTACATTTATTTATTATTTGCTTTCATGTTCCACCGGAGTCCCAACGCGAAGTTAATGCAGACTCCCCCGTAGGGCGGTCCCACCGCTACAAACCCAATCAAGCATCGATTGAGTCAATTATACCACAACTAGATAAGAAAACGCACGTATATGTCCACAGATAAAAAATAAATAGAAACAATAAACCAGCCATAAATATATAACGATAGATACACTCACAACATAGCAAACGTGACACGGAAACAAATTTATAAGACAAGGAACAGGTAAGAGCAAACTCAGATAATCTTCCAGGAGCGCATCCAACTTTTGCCTAGGGGATTCCTACGCCTCGGCTCATCAGAAATTTGGAATAACACTAATCCTACCAGAACCGAATGAATATATATAACGAGCAACAGCTAGTGACCTATTATACTCCACAACAACCACTCAAAGAAGAAAAAACTTATAAATAAATATAATATATATCAAAATACAGTACAAATTAAATGTTCATAACATTAACCTTGCCAATCAAGGCCGTTAGCCTGCTTCCATCCCGTCGTTCCCCCTTCCGTTCCCCTTCCGTCCCCCTCCCCTTCCGGTCTCCCGTCCTTCCCCCGTCCGTTAGCTGACTTGGGCACAAAACCAGTTCCGGTACCCTCCGCCCTCCCCCATTTCTGCGCTTACCCCGCGTGCGGACCGGTTGAGTCAAGGTGCATGCATCGCGTCCTACCTCGAACAGCTCTTTTATCCCTATCTAATTCCTTCACATCCGCGTTTTGCACAACTATTAACTACTCAGGTTACGGGTTCCCTGGCCTCTATCCTTTCCATCAGCTCATCCAGTCGGGTATTCATAGTTGAAAAAAGGTCCTCGAGTTTAATGAGACATTCACCGACTTCACTGGAGGGCGTTGAGCACTCCTCAGTCTCTAGTTCGGGAAGGCCTATCAGTTTGCTTATTTTGCCTAGGGCATTCTGCATTCCAATTATATTCGCGTCCAGCTTCGAGAAGCGTTCATTTGTGTGATCGACTACGACCCGAGTCAGGTCTCCTGTCGATGAGGAACTTTGAGGGGTTTGTCATTCTTTCTCGCAGACAGGTATGAGTGCGACGCTCTGAAGGGGCCGTCAGCCCCTCTCCGATAGGGCATGGTCTGGCCCATTGTTTGATCCCCGGTCTCTACCCGGGTTCTGGGTCATGAAGGTGGGGCCTTTTTTACATTTATTTCTATTGTATATACAAATATATACGCTAACCTAATCCTTAAATTTACTCATACATTTTTCTGAAATCTAAATAATTTCGAGACCATTTTTTTTAACATTTTTATTTTATTTCAATCAGTTTCGATTCTAAATTCACAAGCCCCGGTGTCGGGAGGGAGGAGCTCACCTCTTTGTGCACCAAGGGGGGGGGGGGTGTAGCTACAAACTGAAAGGGGGGGACGGTGGAGGGATATTTGAAATCAAAATATATTTACACAGAGGGACAAAATAAAATTTGGTGGTAAAAGAGGACACCTCGGGAAGGCGGGTGAACCTGGGATACCTCCAGGGGATATCCCTCTGAGGTGCCTTATTGCTCTCGCTCTAAAGAGATGATAGTCGATCTCCATAATCAAGTTGAAAACTTTAACCTTTACGAGACGATTTTCGGTCTCTGAGTGATATCCGGCTTAGAGCGGAGTCCGGCTCTTGTATTGATACAGAAAATAATGAGCTTCTATACCCTGGAAACTTTGGAGCTTAGACGCGGAGAACACTATGCAATGTTAATTTCAAACTCAGTTAGTTGTCCGTCGCTGGTTACGATACTGCCTCTGAGCAAAGCTTTTGGTCTAGAAAATGAGGTTTCTTCTGATATTTTTTAAACATTCTTCCATACAGAGCGCTTTCTGGAAAAGTATTAACAAGTAGTTTAACACTTAACACTAGCCTATCAAAACAAAGTGGTCTAGTGCACCTTTAATACCCTTCCTTCACTCGCGGTATTACCTCAGTTTCCATACGTTACTTTTCCGAGGAAGGAGGGGAGAGACAAATTTATTATGCCCAAGACGGTTTCAATAGATCCAGAACTTCTAAACATTCGTGACCTCACATGAGTGGAGTTTGGTACAAAGTCAAAGTATATACTGTGATGCCCACCCAGGTGCGTAACACGTCGGTTCCAGGCCCACGTGTAACGTTATTTAACGTGCAACTTGATATATTTGCTGGCTACTTCCTAACCTACCTAACCTTACTTCGGGGAGCGTGTTTCTAACCCGCGAGGCAAAAGTGCTTGTTTCAAATCCGCGGGACAAATGTACGTACAGTGCTGTGCAAATTAGTTCGGACAGTGGCAAATTTTGAATAATTTTCCTAATGAGTCCAACTTTTTGGCTTTGATACTAATCGTTCTTTTGTTTTCCAGATATATAGGTGTTCTAGTGGTGTCTGACAACTGTTCTAATTATTCTATTGGTGTCTGTCAACTGTTGTCTGCTGTGAAGACACTCCAGCAAACGCATCAGTGCTATTTCAGGACTTGAGTAGAAAGGTTGTTGCTGTAAACGTTCTCAGTTAAACTTCGTTTTGACGGAGTATTCACCTCTTCATGATGGATATCACTCCCAAGAAGCGTGCAAGTATTGTAGCTCTTAAAGAACATGGTGGTCTTAGCATTAGACAGATTTCCGAGAAAATGAAGGTGGCCAAGTCAACCGTTGGCGATATCTTGAAAAGAAAGGAAGACACTGGTAAATCTTCGACACTGCGACGAGGAAGATGCGGAAGAAAACGCAAGACAACACCTCGCGATAACAAAGTTCTCATCAGAAATAGTATAAAGGATCCTAAGAAAACAAGTGTAGACCTTCAGAGAGATTTATCTTCACAGCAGGCGTAAATATTTCTTCTTCAACTGTCCGACGAAGGCTCCTTGAGGTTAGCAGATTTGCCAGAAAACCTCTAAATAAACAGTTATTGACATCTGTTATGAAGACAAAACGTCTTCGCTGGGCACGTAGGTATATATTATTCTAGAGTACGTGTTCTAACACGCGGGCCAACGTACCGTAGCGAACAAAAATTCAATTATGGTTAGTTTGTAACCGCAAAAACAAATTCGACTTTCCCCACGTGGAATTTAATTTCATGAAGAAATTTTCTACGGTATTATGCGTGGACAAAGCCTCTTAATGAGTATTAGTATTCAAAGATTTCTCTTAGTTTTAAATCATAAACAAATTTTCAATCGTTACTGTACGTGTTACGAATTATTCATTGACTACCAATGGTAAAGAACTACCCCACCATAACCCCCACGGTTACCAAGAAAATTTCATATATTACAGCATGAATGGCGGGTTTGGGGGAGGGGTGGTAACCACTCACGCCCACTCCCACCCCACCTCCCACCCCGTTTTCTGTGCACGTTTGCATCTAGGGCCAGCTTCTGCTGTGAAAAAATATTGGCATCATGTTCTAGATACAGCAACAATTGACATTAGGAAAAACGTGCAATAGCTCCCCGTGGCGGTATAGTGGACGCTCCGTTATCTGAAAAAAAATAATGCATGTTGAACGGAGCTTCAGGCAGCTTACTATACAAACGCAACAGCAACTGGAGGCTAGGTCGGTAGATAAACACGTAGTTTTCAAGGATTGAGTTAGCAGGAGTTGGTCAGTGTCCGAGGTGCTTGTGCTTTTTTTTCAAGATCTCATTAGCGCCCGCACACCGATAATTTTTTATGGCAGTCTGTTCGTGGCAGATGGGGAAGGGGAGCTAATTTGTGAACTCGTGTAAAGGGTGTGTAGGGGATAGCCTCTTTTCTAATCATGGTGCGCCACTATTCAAGATACACCATCTTTTTAGATGGTTTCAGCTTCTCTACTTCTAGGGTTCTTGAATAGCTATGCATGACCTGTCTCGCGCTGTTTAGGTCTGGCTACCTCTTCCATGCAGTCTCAGTCATGCTGTCAATCGATTGATTTTGCCACTGCCCAGGTCAAACTATCATTTTGTGGGCTAATATTTCCTATGGTACCTTAGTGGGGATTGCTAATTGAATAGTGCGCACTCTTTCTCACCCTTCTAATTTATGTTTCCTCTTGGAACCCTTTAGCTGCCACCCTAGCCAGCAAACAGCCCATTCCATGGTATTCCTGTCTGTTCATTCCTCTCATTTGGTTACGTTGCGTGCTCCATACACTACACCAATCATCTTGACTCTCCTCAGCTAGCTTTGGACACCCTAGAATCACCTGTTGAACGGTTTCATTTTTGACTTGCATTTTGTGCATACTCTAACTTTTAGCATTTTCTATGTGCCTGTACATTAGTACACTAACCTCCAGAGAGTGAATTCAAGCTGAAAACAGCAGCTAACCCCTTCTGCTTGATGTTAGTCTGCTATCACTATACCACTTCTCATTAAATGTTTTTCTACTATTATTCAAGTATGGATTTCCAATTTATTCCTATAGGCCATTTTTCCAGTCAATCTGTTTCACTGAGGCGTTGATTTTTTTTTGTTCCTTCACACTGCATTCCAGACCAAGGAATTCACATTCATTCATCATTCTCTAGACATCCCCATGTGCTCTGGCATCTTGCATTCTTATACATTAGTACCCAAACTTACTGGCTCTCTTCTTACAGTACTCCACATTACCTAGCTACTCTTCCTACTTTCCTACATGTGTGTACTTTTTTGGCCACCATGCATAGCTCATTGTGCCTTATGGCTCATTCTATCTAGTCTCACCATGTATGTCAACACACAATATCTGTTAACTATTGTTATAGCTTTACAGATAAATATCAACAAAGTAGAATCTAAACCTGATTATCTACAGACTCATTCAAGATTGTGAACATATGTTTATGCAAAGAAACAGAAAAGGAGGCTGGAGAAGAAAAAGGCTTCAAGGATATGTCTATTCACATCTAGCCTTGTATACCTAGTTGTGTTATGTCTTTTTTGTCATGTCTGGTTGTGTCATGTTTAGTTGTGTCATGCCAAATTGTAACTTCTACTTGCATCATTTCTAGTCCTCAGGCCACAGAGTCATGTAGATCAAAATGGTTATTTGCATTTGTCTAATTAATATAAAATCTCATCATATAATATTTTGTTTGGTATTTTGTTGAACAAAGTGAGGCCAAGATCTTGTGGAGGGAAATTCCTAGTACCTGAAAATCATAGTCAATTTTCCTTGATGTTTCCAAAAACGCCTGAGAAGTATTTGTTGAAGACATTCTTCCCAATTCCTATTTAATGCAGTCTGGATGTCTACCCATCTGCTTTCTCCAAGAGCCATTTGGCCTACCTTTCTATGTGTCACATTCAGTTATGCTAGCTCCATCTTTTTCCACCTCATGACATCCATTCCATACATAATACCAGGTAGTTACAGTCATGCTCTTCCATAACCCTCTCAAGCATTCCTACTGGTTTGCTCTGAAGCATGCCACACTACATATAGTCTATCTACCCCACCACTTTTGTGCTTCAAGCATCATTTCTGTCTTTACCTTCTCACAACCATTCTCAGTCATCCAGCATCCAAGGAAGGGTGGTGGCAGCTTAATTCCACTGTTGAAAGAGTCACATCATGCAAGTTCAAATAAGTATATGTAGTGCAACATATTGCCTTGGCACAGTTCACTCTGTTGTAAGGTCCTGGTCTTCTTGAATCTTTGAATCCAGAGAAGTGTTGTGTGATGAGCTTCTATAAAGGTTGCATTGATTTTGATGATGTGGTTGAAGGTGATGAGTATTTCCTTCAAGAAAAAACATAAAATTTGACACAGCAAACAAAAAAGTAGGTGTTAATTTGCATACAAGTCTGAGATTCATCTTCATATTCATGTGGTGCCTTTGATGGCTGGCAAACTATTTATTGAGAACAGTTTTGAAGTCCCAATAGGTTATGCTGTTCATTTATGTTTGGTAGCACATAATCACCCTCTTGAGAATACATCCTGCATTTGAAAAATCGGGTGTGGTGGGGACTGCAGACTGCTTGAATCTATTCAGAGAAGATGAACCAGCAACCTTAATAGTCTTTCTGATAGAATATGGTAGACATTTGAGTAGCCTGAATTTGTTTTCTGTGAAGGGGTGGCTTCTGAAAGCAGGCCTGATAAAATACTAGAAAATTTTATGTGGTAAATCAGAAGATCTGCTACTTTAAATATGTTTGTGTTTGCCACTAAAAATGGTACTAGTGGTCATTGACTGCAGTTTATTTTTCCTGCTTGCTCTCTTAGTTGCAGTAGCTCCTTTAGTATCATATGTGTGTAATGGTCTGCCTGCTGGAATAGTTCAATTCAGATATCACTCATTATAGGCAGGCCGTTGTCAATCTAAGACGGGGAATTTTTAAAATTTTACTTGTCTAGTGATGTTTGTAGAATTTTTCTTCTAAAATGTTATGACTTACTTGAATGCAATCTAGTTAGTTATCTTTGAGCACCAATTTTTTGAGATTGTTCCGTACATAATTTTACCATGCTATGGCGTTTGTGCCTCTCATTCTACTCTGCACTTTTGCCTTGCTGGTGTGTTGGGCAGGCGTGAAGCCACCTTTCTTTCAGTATCACAGTGTGCACATTTCTATGCAAAACAAACAAATCTTTAGACCTGTTTGTTAAATCAGTACATATAATAAAAAAAATGTGCAGGATAGTCATATTTTACACACAGAGTATTTGAGGCAAAATGATGAATGAATACAGTAAAGATATCTGCTTTCTACTGCCCCTTTGAGCAGAAATAAAGTTGAATAATATTTTTATTGTAGTTCATAGAGTTCATGATAACATTCATGTTTTATAGCATCATAGCTATCTAATGAAATTATTTATCCTCAAAAATAATTGTTGCCATTATAAATAATTTGAAGTTTTAAATAGCTCATAGCAAATAGCCTAGTAGTGCTTATTACTGTTCCCCTTCTCCCCCTCAGAATGGCTCACCCATTGCCTCCACGTCAGGCAGGAGAATTTGTCATCAGGCATGCCAAAGATGTCTCCATAAATGATGATGGAGTGAAGAAGCTGGCCTCTGTGCTAGCTGATGCAGTGCAATGTGGGAATGTGGGCTACCAAGCCTACAAGGATGTAGGTATTCTAATTACAGACGATCATAAAGAAAGGTTCAAAGCCAATGTGACTTTAAAGCTCCAAGGTAGATGACTAACTATAAATTACTAACACCCAAGTCAACAATACTGTTTTCTTCTTTAGATTTGGCTATATGAGCGTTGATGAGAAACTGTGCTCTTAATTGAGCTGTGTTCATAGTTTTGACTATTTTCTATTGAACTATTTAGCTAGCTAGTCAGTTGACATTTGCATTAATTTTTTATTCCATACTAAAAAAACAGCTATTTATAATCTTCTGCATCTCGTTAATGCGTTTATATATTTTTGATTTGCAGAAGTCAATATTTCCTGTGGAACTTCAGTTGTCACTGTCAGAACTGCTGAACTGGACCTTCATCATCGATGCTTTGAATTTCAACTTCTGGACACCTGATGGGCAGCCTAAGTTCACTGTCACCTACAACAAGCAGGTCTGTTTAATTAACAAAGTTAACATGCATGGATTGGTTTACTAAATACCTATTATAGTTAGATTTTTCCTTTATGTTATCTAAGTAATAAGGATAAATGTCAATGTTACATATAACGTGTATTGTCGAGTAGGATGAAGGCAGCAGTTAGGACACATTAGTCAATAATGACGCATCAGCCGAAAAAAACATCAACTTCACTCGAAAATCATGGAATGCTTGTGATCGTTTGGTGTATAGCTACTCAAGACAATTGGAGTATACACTGAACTATCAACAATCTACAACATTCCATTGCCGACTCATGTTCCGTGCTGCTAATGAGTTAATCCAGGTACATTTACAACAGGTAGCTAATACGTTATGTCAGAAATGCAGTTAAATATTTCACTCGTTACCAAGTGGTAATACTTGATCATGTTCCTTTTTCAGACTCGTGTGGGCTACCTTGCGATGGTTAATGCTGTCAACCGAGCCATAGCTGAAGGGAAGCCCATGCACGACCCCGCGTTTTACGGCTCGCTCACACTTGTAGACGTGCATCATATCTTCCGCTCTGATACAAAGTCTCTGATGCCATTGTTTGATGAAAGAGTCCACATCCTTGAACAAGTGTCCAGTAAATTACGTGAAAAATATGATAGCAAATTTGAGCGTGTGCTGGAAGAGGCAGGTCGAGACGCGCTCAATCTCGTTCAGGTTGTGGTGCGTGAATTTCCTTGCTTCAGGGACGAGGCGGTGTACGAGGGTCAGACATTGGCATTGTACAAGAGGGCTCAGATACTGGCAGCAGATGTTGACCTCTTGTTGGCCGTGCAAGGCAAGCCGGGCTTGACCAATGTGGACCAGCTCACAATGTTTGCAGACTATAGAGTGCCACAGGTTCTGCTTCATTATGGAGTTCTGTGCTATTCTTCACAACTCATGGCCAAACTGAGGAAAGAGCATCTCTTTGAGAACGGTTCTCAGGAAGAGGTTTGTGTATTAGGCTCTCTTTTTTCCTCCAAAATCATTTGTGTCACTTTCTACCAGTGTTTGTTGCCAATAATTTTGTGTTGAGTAATATTCACTAGCTATAGAAATATATGATCTGATCGGAGAGGGTAGCTTCAGTCCTTATTTATAAATCGTTAGTGTTTCCTCAAGATATTTTTTTATCAATAGTGCGACATTAATTGTTTTCATATTCAATTTCAAACAAAACTTATGTTGGTGCTTCCATGCCTCTGGAGACAAGCTCGGACTTGCTTGCACACTTGGCAGTCTTATGTTGGTGCTTCCATGCCTCTGGAGACGAGCTCGTGGCTTGCATGAACACTCAGCAGTCTCATTTGATATCATTTTTGGTCCCAGGTATTCTCATTTCTGAAGCCCTGTAACCTCTCTTATTCTTCATGAGCTGGCAACATATGGTTGCTAGCGATGTAATGCAGAACTTTGTAGTAGACACTATTATTTATCGGTATAACCTAATAGCTAATGCAAAGGTTTGTTAAAAATGTATCGGAGTCGCCAAACCTACTGAACTAAAGCAACGCTCTTATGTTTTATAATATTTTTGACATTTTGATGAAGCAATGACCATTCCTTTTTTTGTGATGTTTGCAGGTGGAAATACGGGCATGTTCCATTGAGGCAGTGGAGCGTACGGTGAAGCAGTGCCGGTCCGAGCTCGTCTCCAGAGGCATGGACGTTGATAGTGCCGCTACCTCAGTCATCAGCGTCTGGGTGGACTTCTTTTTATGGGAGTATAGAGTGCAAAATGCACGGGCACTGTCTTCTGTTCCCTACCACAGGACGCGATGCATATACTATTGATTTGTCTTTTCGTTGGTTTGTGTTTTTGAGAATTATTCTATTTGTGGGGTGATGTTTCCTTAATAAATTCAACAAAAAACTGCTATTATTCATATAATAATGTATCCAGAAATGTATAAATATCGTCCAGCACAGCCGAACGATCATGTCTCCCAGCATCGTCGGTTACGTGTAGCAACTGAATTTGTTGATAGCGTGTTGATATTACTTCTAATTGAAATATCAGTTGGAAGGTTTTTCGCATTTTTCTTGTTACTAGGCTTGTAATCCGAAAACAACTCGTCCGCCAAGCGTCAGGTTGTTCATCAATTTCAAGGATATTAAACTGGGTTTGAACGAACGATTTTTATAGTTTTCGAGAATTCATTTCAAACTTTTTAATTTGAGCCTCATACAAAACTTTTTGTGTTGGATTTTCGATACTCTTGGTATAATTGTAGAAGTCTACAGTTCATTTTTTACTCTGTTGTGCTGGTTATTCATACGGTTCTGATGTGGATCGGACAAATGGTGATGGTGGATGATGGGAGATTGATGTAAATGGTGATGAAAGCGGTGAGGAAGCGTAGTCTTGGAGGTAGACCAAAGTTTAAGTATATGGATGACGTAGAACAAGCTTTAGGGAGAAAATACCTCAGCGTGGAGGTAGCGAGTGGAAAGCGATTGTGAATGGATGAGCTTTCCCGTCTTGGGCCTCATGACCTTTGTGCCGATAAACAGTAGTCAGTGTGCAGCTCAATGTACGGTATTCGAATGGTTGGCGAGTACAAAATCTGTTTTTAGTGTCAGGCGTGGTGCTAATTGAGTGGTGCAGTGCTTGCATTGTTCCGCTGTATAAGGGCAAAGGAGACAAAAATTAATCTTGCAACTAGAGAGGTATCAGTTTGGTATGTGTTGTCGGTAAGTTGTACGGGAGAGTGCTAATCAAGAGCGTTCGAGACTGTACGGATGGTGCAATTACGGAGAAATAGTGCGGCTTTAGGAGTGGTAAAGATTGTCCCGTTCTTTTTTTTTGCGGTGAAAAAAGTGTGTGAGAAATACCGTGTATAGGGAACGGATGTGTTCTAAACTTTCGTGGATTTGAAAGAAGGCCTACGACCGAGAATCGCTGTGGAAGGTGTTGCGTTTGTATGGAAGAGGCGGAAATCTTTTGAAAGCGGTTCTGAGCTTCAACGTTGACGGCATAGTATGTGTCAGAGTGGGGAGCGAAGTGAGCGGTTGGTTCGCAGATCAAAATATTTAATTTACCTCTCATAAGGTCAATGTTTCCGCGCACGTAGGTAGGCGAACCTACCAGAATCAATAATGTTCGTGCCCTACGATGACTCGAGTTGAGACTGGCGGAAATGAGGCCAAAGTCAAATTAAAATTGGTTTGCAGTGTAAGTGGCACTGAGACAAGGCTGCGTTATGTCTCCCTGGCTGTTCAAACTCTACCTTTGGGGTGGATGGATGCTTATTCATTTATTCATTTTATAGATCATTAACACTTTATTTTAGTATTTTATCATTTCTTCTTGCTTGGGCTCTATTATTTTTCTCTGCCCTTTTTTCATAGTGATAAATTTTGAATTTTATCATTATTATTATATGTATCGAGGTTGGTTGAGAGGAGGTGACCCAGGGAGAGGAGGTACTCGTGGGATCCGCGGGACTCGAGGACCCGGGGTTTCGGGAACCCGGGGGACTTGGGAGACCAGGTGGATTTGGGGTGGTCCACTTGGATCTTTCTGGGGCCTTTTGGGACTCCCTTGAGA
>SDVV010023459.1:0-12755 GCA_016164225.1 Gammarus roeselii | reverse complement strand
CGTGAGAACATCAGTGTAGTCTCCGGTCGTGCAGCCGTGAGAACATCAGTGTGATCTTCGGTCGTGCTGCCGTGAGATCATCAGTGTGATCGTCGGTCATGCTGCCGTGAGAACATCAGTGTAGTCTCCGGTCGTGCAGCCGTGAGAACATCAGTGTGATCTTCGGTCGTGCTGCCGTGAGATCATCAGTGTGATCGTCGGTCATGCTGCCGTGAGAACATCAGTGTAGTCTCCGGTCGTGCAGCCGTGAGAACATCAGTGTGATCTTCGGTCGTGCTGCCGTGAGATCATCAGTGTGATCGTCGGTCATGCTGCCGTGAGAACATCAGTGTAGTCTCCGGTCGTGCAGCCGTGAGAACATCAGTGTGATCTTCGGTCGTGCTGCCGTGAGATCATCAGTGTGATCGTCGGTCATGCTGCCGTGAGAACATCAGTGTAGTCTCCGGTCGTGCAGCCGTGAGAACATCAGTGTGATCTTCGGTCGTGCTGCCGTGAGATCATCAGTGTGATCTTCAGTCGTGCTGCCGTGAGAACATCAGTGTGATCTTCAGTCGTGCTGCCGTGAGAACATCAGTGTAATCTTTGGTCGTGCTGCCGTGAGATCATCAGTGTGATCTTCGGTCGTGATGCCGTGAGAACATCAGTGTGATCTTCAGTCGTGCTGCCGGCGGACGTCTTTCCTCAACGAAATTATTGCCCGCGGCCTACTCGGTTTCTTCTTTCGTATAAGGTTGTCTCTTCTGTTGCTACTACACGCCAACAACAAAGGTTCTGGTGCTACTACACGTTATCAACAAAGGTTCTGGTGCTACTACGCGCTATCAAGAAAGGTTCTGATGCTACTACACGTCATCAACAAAGCACTGGTAGGCATCCGAGCTATCCAAAGCAACGTGAGGACTGGACTTTCCAAAGCAACGTGAGGACAGGTTTAAATAATGATCTCTGCTGTCACAGGTATGCACAGGTATCGGAAACGTTGATGTCGGGCAGGGTAACGAGACCATGCACGGACTGCTACTGTTACAGACCTAGTGTCTGCTGCAAAAAACATTTAAAACGTTATTCCGACTCGTTATACGTAATAACTCAGAGCTAGACAAACTAAGCAGCATAAAAGGTGTCGCAATTAGCTGTGCATCGCTTAGTATTTATTTGCGTTCATTAATATGTTGAATCTTATGTGACAGAGGTTTGATATAAGCTGCTTCCTCCGCTCGTCTGAAGTTTGATATTAACTGCTTCTTCCTCTCTTCTGAGGTTTGATAATAACTGCTTCTTCCTCACTGCTGAGGTTTGCTATTAGCTGCTTCCTCCTCTCTTCTGAGGTTTGATCTTAGCTGCTTCCTCCTCTCTTCCGAGGTCTGATATCAACTGCTCCCTCCTCTCTTCTGAGGTTTGATATAAGCTGCTGCCTCCTCTTTTCTGAGGTTTGATATTAGCTGCTTCCTCCTCACTTCTGAGGTTTGATATTAGCAGCTTCCTCTGGGTGGCAATACGGACCCTCTTCACCCGCTGGAGAGACAATCTCCGCACCTCACCTGCCTGTTAGTGGGTGGCGATAACGGATCCTCTTCACCCGCTGAAGAGACCATATACAAAAAAAATTATAGGCCTCATTGCTTGTTAATTTTGTCAGAATTGTCTTGGTAAAGAGGTTCTCAAAATTTGGTTTATTATACAAAAAATGGTCAGAATCGTTTCTGTGATTATTATTTTTTGTTTGTCTCAATTTCTAGCTAATTATTTGTCCCTCTTTTTGTCTGAATTTGCCATTCGTTTGATTGAAAATTGTGTTTGTTTTCTGATCTACTTCACATAACTCATTGTGACATTTTCGTGAGCAAGTGCAAATCGTTTCTTCCTAGGCCGCATTAACTAGCACACATAACTGGCTCTAGGACACAAATTGTAAATCGACCAGCTTCTCTAATTAAAATATCTAGGAGCGTTAGATTGTGTGAATCTATGATATACACGTCTGAGTAAATCCCTTTTTGAGCTTTTTAGCCTACATTTGTATTCCGTTCAAGATTATTCTGTGTTAAATTTTCATCGGTATGAAATAATTTATTTATTTCAATTATTTCCCGACAGCCGTCAGAACCAAGGTAGTCCATTTTTTTCCAGTTACTTCAAGATTATTTGTGAAAAATATTTACATTTCAGCTGCCGTTTTAGGCCATACCTTATCCGAAACATTGGAGTTGTGTGCGGCTCTGACTAATGTGTACACATGTGCGCGCCTCTCACCATCCCACGGTCATGAGTAGCTGATGCTGCTCTTTACCCCCGCACTCTTTTCCACTGCCTCTCCCCATGTGTTAAGTTTAGGACTCTATCCGGTTCCTCAAGTGAATTGCACCGCAGTATAAGCCTGTCAACCTTATGGACTGCAAATTCACCATCAGGTACCTCATACGCTATAAAAGATTCTTATAAAGTTTCTGCCTATGTGTCATCAACCTGCGCAAATGGGAGGCTCTGAGGAACATACGGTAAAGTGAACGACAACTCAAAAATGTCCAGTTATGATAAATGATTATGAGAGTATTTTTTTCCGAATTTTTAAGCTTACGATATGACAAATCTCTTTATTGGCCAGTCCACATTTATTATAATTTATAATTAAATAGTAGTGCATCCTGTCGGAATTATTTTTAAATATTAATAAAGTTTGGCTAGTTTAAACAAATCTTTATAACCTGAAACTTAATTCCTTGGTGCGATTTCCTTCTACCAATAGAATAATCTTCTGTACCCGCATCTTCCGATAAAGTTTATATCAAACAGCTTTGAATAGGCTTAGTCAGCATTTAATACAACTACTTGCTAATTATTTGTCACTGCCTCTTTCTGAATTTACAGTTTTTTCTTATTTGAAAGAGTTTGTAATGCTGGCATACGAATAAACGCAAGTAGAAATAAGGCGGTAAAATATATTGGACAAAGATTGAAATGTTTTCGAACGATTGAACAAAGATTTAAATGTGTTTGAACCATAGGCAATACCCACACATGATCCTGCACGATATAAGGTCACGGGTCCTCCTCTTGATGCAGAGCCCTAAAATAATAGGCTAATAAGACGTTCTCAAAGCCCCTCCAACAACGAACCCTCAAAGTAGTCCACTTCAGTGAGATTTAACCTTGAATTAAAGACATGTCGCCCCACAGCCACTCTGTAAACAGAAGCAAATCCTGCGGCATGTGTTATAGTGGAACATGCGAGTGATGCGCATGTGCTAATAATAACAAAGGTTGCATATCATGCAGAAGCCAAAAATGCACCAGAACCAGCCAGCCTATGAACATGGAACTGCCGCATTGCCCACACACTCCGGTGGCCAACGCATATGCCCCAAAACGCGATAAGGAGAAGCCTACCCTCTCCCACAGGGTTGCTCTTTCGGTGACAGATACTCACCCAACGCTACTGAGCTCTCCATCTCCCACCCCTTGTACCTCTGAAACTGAGTCCATAACTCCAATGTATTCCTCCAATACAGAGCTTTTAATTGTCACCTCAACAGAAAAATCTGCGACAGCAAAGCCGGCTCATTCTGAAGCATCAGGCACCAGCACCGGGTCAACAGAAAATACCAAGGCCCCTAAGACAATACTCATTGGTGATATCCTCATGAAAAATGTGCTAGCGTCAAACCTTTTAGATAGATGCACTCTGAAAAGATGAATAATTACGACTATTGTGCTCTGTCTAAAATCATTGAGAGCGCAAATTCATTCCAAAATTACATTATTGTGCTCACGAACTACGTCGAAAATAGAGTAGTAGTCAATATAACCACCGCAATTTCAACGAAAAACCAAAATGCTAGGATGTACATGGCAAGCCAAACTAAGAAACTAATTCACTGGTGCCCCCGAAGAACGATTGTTTCATTCAGAGATTGCTAGTCTAAACAAGAGTGGAATTATCAAATTCTTCAACACGGTAGCACGTTACGTTCCTCAGAGGGTTGAGGTATTGCCATCGCTATACTTTAACAATGGCAGAAGCATGCAATCACTACTCTGGTATCCTCCCTTCCTCTACTTCCCTTCATCATATGGTCAACATCTCCTATCATCACCCCATCACACGTCAATAAAGGACATCTACTCGCAGATAACTCACATCCTAGCGCCCTCTCGTCACCCCCAAACTAAAATTCAAACTAAAAATCACCAATTAGTGACTCCTTATCATCCCCACACAATTAGCTCCCATGCAACGCCTTTCCAACACGGTCGCAGTAATAGCGTTCTTTCAGTGAATCCTCATTTCATCTCCTACCCTCCTCCTCCACTCTACACTACTCACACAAATTCATCTAACTATGCTTGCAGCACAGCCCCAATCCTCCCCTTTTGCTACCATTCTCTAACCTCAGCCCAAACTTCAACTCTACCTATCCCGATAATCCCTCACATATATTACCCCCCTCCACCCATTCCTTCTTCTAGCACGGTTCAGCCATCCTCACCATGCCTCTCTTCAATCACCGATCTAAATTTCTTTCCCTTGGTTCTGTTTTGTCTCCCCTGCCCCAACCTACCCTCAACAGAAGGAGAACAGAACCGAAAGCAGGAATATCCCAAACATACAAACAATGCCACTCGAGAATTAGCAACCAGATTCTTAGTTACGTAGTAAGAGTGTTGCTGAAGAGCATATTAAAAATCTAAATGAGGGCGGTGTTGCTGACACAAGAAACAATAAGCCGGATGAAGCTGACACAAGAAACAATAAACCGGATGAACGAATTCCAATGCAGGTGACGGAAAACTTGCAACAATTTCCCAGGAGCACCAACATCGACACCATACTCAATGGTTTGATATTAAAAAGACAATCACCACTAGCAGATGGACATTGTATGATTCTCGCGGTGAAAGGATCCTTAGTAAAACAAATAGGACTTAACATTGAAAACATCTTAGAGGTGATAAAAACTAAAGCAATAGAGGGATCCTTCAATTACATAGAAGTTTCCGAAGCCTTCACTGAGTATAAAAAAGATGATAGGTTCCTCTCCGAGATAGAAAAATATTTTGAAACAAAGACTACACTTGCAGTTCTGGCGATCTAGTCCCCGCAATTCTCAGCAACGCACTCAAAATACAAATCACAATCTTGAATGAAACAAGTACGGACATCGTAAGGAAGACTGAAATTTATCCGACCAGCCTTAAGAGTGATAAAGCTGCTCAACACTCGATATTTGTAGCCAAGAAAGAGGACCACTATAGTAGTCTTGCACCAGCCCACCCTCTGAAACCACATTTCGAATAACAAAATATTGCAGCGAAGCGAAACAAGCATGTGGAAACAAATGTGCAGTGTTCCAATAGGTATTTTCCTTTGCAATACGACAATGATACATCCATATTCGATGAAGAGATGCCTCTGCAATCATCCCAAAGTGACACCAACTGTCCTGTAAGTAAAAACTAATGACTAGAGGCACAAGCTGTTCAAGCTGGGAGCAGCAACCACCCCTCAGCAACCATGTCTGTAAATACTCATCAGAACCTACATAATATCGTGATTAAACATATATAAATGTTAGATGCTTATTAACAAAGATGGATCACATCAAAATGATGATGACTAGAGGCACAAACTGTTAAAGCTAGGAGCAGCAATCACTCCTCAGCAACCATGTCTGTAAATACCCATCAGAACCTGAATAATATCGTGATTAAACATATAAACGTTAAAAGATTATGAACAAAGATGGATCACATCAAAATGATGATGAGATTAAGAACACAAATCACAATCGCCCTATCGTCATCATACCCCCTCAATTGACATTCTATGTCTGACTGAAACTTGACTGAAATCCGACATCAACACAACCTTCATTGAGATTGACGGCTTCAATGTTTATAGAAAAGATAAAGAAAAAAAGGAGGTGGAACCGTGATTTATGTGCGAGAAGAATATACCTCTTCTCAAGTAATAAGTTCAAGACCTTTGGGTGAAAATCCAGGTACGAAAAAACGGATTGTTTGTTGTTGGTTCTCTTTACAGACCACCCAAAGCAAGTGTACATTCTTTTCAATACATCGAAGAAAGATTTTGAGAAGCTATCCGCTTAGGAAAGACGCTGTAAATTTTGGGAGATTTCAATGATCAATTGAAATTGAAATCCAACAATATTAAGCCGATTTTAGACAGACTCGGGCTGCATTAACTCATAAAAAGTGCAACAAAATTACTCTCTAATCCCGAACTGTATTGGATCTGCTCATAAGTAAAAATCCGAACTCCATTGTTACCACAGACGTGGAGCCCAATTCTTTCTTGGACCACCATAAAATAAATTGCACCAATAACATCAGAAAAGAAAAGAAACCAGTATACACAATAACCTTTCGTACAATTAAAAAAAATAAACCGCGGATAATTCCACAACACAACTAGTGGCAAACGTCGTGATGATAAAACCGATACATAGCACAAATAACGTCACAAAGCAAGCCCAATTACTCACAGACTATCGTCTCACATGTTTGAACGCTGGGGCGCCAACGGAAACTAAAACTAAGAAAAGCATGCCGGTTAAAGGGATTACAGCAAAACTGCAAAACGAAATTGCACTTTATAAGTATTTCAAACGCAGGGCAAAACGAAGCATCACTTGGTTAGAATTATTTCGAATTCAAAATAGAAGAGTCAAACGGGAAGTCAGGAAGACAAAAATTTAATAACATCATGATGAACTAGAACAGTGCAAAAACAATCAAAAAGAAACGGGGAATGTACTGAAAAGAATAATTCCCCCAAAAAAAATCACCTTGCCTACTCATCCGAATACTCAAGCAGCTTCAGAGAAGTTTAACAACTACTTCGCTGGAGTTGGGAATCAGGGTCTTGAATAGGGAACCCAGGAAGGTTATTGAGGATCATAGAGCAACGCGACAGATACATTGAGTCCAAAAGCTTTAGATGGAGACAGCGACCAAGAAGCCAACGTCAATGGAAACCAAAGCAAGTGTCTCAACATGAAGTAAAACGAGCTGTATCTGACATGAGGAACACAAATTCTTCAAGAATAGATAGTTTAGCCCTTCAATATCTGAAAGACAGCCTTATAGTTACCATGGCTTACATCATCACAGTAATTGACACCTCCATAGCGAGTGAAACTTTTCCAGAGATCTGGAAGCATGCAATCATAAAAACAATTCATAAATCTGGGGACATGAATGAACCATCCAACTTCAGACCAATCAGGCTTCTGTCTGTTCTATCCAAGATTCTAGAAGAGGTAATATCTATCCAATTGATTGATAACCTCGAATCAAACAAGCTGTTCAATGACTGCTTGGCAACAGAAGACGCACGTGTGAGAATCACTGAAGATCTGTACAAAAACATTGATGAAGGACATATATCTCTGCTGGTATTGATAAACTCATCAGAAGCGTTCGACAGTGTAAGCCATAAAATTATTTTTGGCAAGCTCCGCAACACCGGAATAGACCCTACTTGGTTCGAAAGTTATCTGATGAACCGACAACAATCAGTTAAACTCGATAAAGGGCCAAGTATTGAATCCCACGAGGTTCGATACTTGGCCCTTTGTTGTTGCTGGTTTTTGTTGATGATATCGACAGTAAAATACCAAAAATTCAAGCGAAAATGGTAATGTACGCCAATGATGTTCAAATATTGCTTTTCCGAAAACCGTCAGATCTGAATGTGATGAAAGACGACGCAGAGACAGCCGTAACTAATTTGAAATTGTATGATAAAAATGGACTCAAACTCAACTCTGATAAAACAAAATGCATCTTGTTCATCTCGTACTCGAAAAGAAAAGCAATTCCATTAAATTTCTATTTAAGGATAGGCAAATCTTACATTCCTATTGAAGATAAAGTTATAAGTCTGGGAGCATGGTTTGATCCCGATCTTTCAAACAAACACCAAGTAACTACTCTGTGTTTCAAGTTGAATGGAACATTTTTTTTCCTAAGCTCCGCAAAAAAATAATTGGACTTCAAATCAAGTTTACTGATTGTCCACTCTTCAGTATTTTCTCCCATTAACTCTGTCTTTAATTTTGGGGGAAATGCACCAAACTCAAAGAGAGAAAGTGTAACGTTGAATAAACTTTGCGGCAAGAATAACATGCGATGGTAACCACAGAAAACGAGACCATGTAAGTCCTCTCCTCGAAAAATTACAGTGGCTCAATAACGACAACAAATTGACACTCCATGAGTCGATAAGAATTCATAAAGATCTTCTAGAAAAACATTCACCCGGCATCCAAAAACAAATATATTCTCGAGATGAGAAGAACAATCGATTAACAAGAAATAACGATACTCTGCCCGTTGAACACAGGAAAACAGAAACTGCCTGTGAGCTTTTTCGATCACTGGACCAAAATCCTGGAACAACCTCCCAACAAGCCTCGAAAATCTTGAATCCATCAAGTCTTTTTAGAATAGGCTTAATGAACATCTAATCACCGACCAATTCAAAACGATAAATTTGCCCACAAACACAAGCTAAACGCATAATACCAGTAACCACAAAATCAATTCTGTTCATGAGCATGTCCGAAACCACCACCATACTCTCGACATTGAGACACCATCTAATCGTTTTTACTCTGACGATACATATGTTTCTTATGTTGCTACTGATCACAATTGTCTTTGTCAATTACCATAAGTGTTAAGTAGCGTATTGTATATTTCTATGTTTTGAATGTTCCAGTCGTTTTAGTATAATTAAAGTACGAACTCAGTCTTTTTGAGAAACGATAGGCAGCTTCTAACTTTGACAAAGGTTAACTTGGTTGTAATATAATTCATTGAATTTTTTCTAACAATTACCGTACCATTTTTGATGCTACAATCATTGCCCTATAAGCTTATATTCTGCTTTGTCTTCTATAACAGAAGTATATTCACCCGACTTGTATACTCCAGCATTGTATTATTCTGATTGTCAGTCATAATCATTTAATAATTTCCTAGCGGTCTTGAAGTGTGTATATTGTACATTCAGTTGCTTGGTATGTATTTTATGTACAATTTTTTTGTATAACTTATGTCGCCTATTCACCCTTCATTATTAATACGATGGTTTAGACCCATCTTTCCAATATGTTAGCGCTTTTCAATTTCCCAACCATATATTGTATTCATATTTTCTGTATAATTCATGTCGTCCATGCACAAATTTGTTATCGTACAATAATGTAGACTACTCATTACAATATGTTAGCACATTTTGATGTCCCAACCCCGTGTTCTCGGGACTCTAACCACATGCATGCGTGATTTGCCACCCCATGTACTTGTTATTTTCCACACTCATGTATTTTGTTATTTTTCCACACTAAGTATTTTTTTATTTTTCAACCCCGCGTGTCACTGGTTTTCCAAACGCTATGAATTCGGAATTATTTTGTCAACATAGACATTTTCTGTATATGCACTGATGATACTATTGTAAATAATATTTCGCGCCATGAAATCCGAACCGCGGTCCTTAGAGATGAGCTGTGACGAATTCAAATTAAACTTTCGATGAACGATAAGTAGCTCCCAGCTTTGACAGGGGCCAACCCGATGAGAAATAATTTATTGAATCATTTTCACAATTTATCGTACCATTTTTGATGATACAATCATTGTCACATAAGCTAATATTGTGCTTCATCTTCTAAAACAAAAGTATATTAATTCGATTTGGGCACTCCAGTATCGAATTATTCTGATTGTCAATCATTTAATCATTTCCTAGCAATCATGAACTGCATATATTCAATGCTTTGTATATATTTTATGAATAACCTATGTTGTCTATTCACCACTTCATTGTTCATACAATGTTTTACAGCTATATTTACAATATGTGTTGGCGGTTTCCCCAATCCTATGTATTTCGTAATTTCCCATCACCAAGTATTCGTGATCGCCCCACCCCATGTGTTTCGTGCCAGGCATTCCTGATTCCTACCTCAAATAAGACGTTGACTGTTGATCATGATTATAATATTATAATTTATGATCTATTGCATGAAATCAGAACCAGCGGCGAATTCAAATTGAATTTTTGTTTACGTTATCTCAACTAGTGTTTATGACAATAAAGTTTTATGCTGCTTCCTCTCTTCCGAGTTTTGATATTAGATGCTTCCTCCTCTCTTCTGAGGTTTGATATTAGCTGCTTCAATTGTTCAATTGTTCATCTGAATGCGCACTATCCTGAGAACTTCTCGACGGGTAAATTGAATACTATATTGAAGAAGCTTTCACCAGATTAGATTGTAAACCATAAATACTAGCGCTGACCGATTGTGTCGGTTACACCAGAATGTTTAATGTCTTCAACCAAATAAAGACATTCCTTTTACATTTCCAATAATTAAGTTTAAAGTTCAATGTGATTAGCTTTACAGTAAGCTGGCTCACCGAGTAAGCTGGCTCATCGAGTAAGCTGGCTCATCGAGGCTGACCAAGCTGACCGGGTTCGATATAATAGCTTCACAGTAAGCTGGCTCACCGAGTAAGTCTGCTGACCGAGGCTGACCGAACTGACCGAGTTTGATGTAATTAGCTCACCGAGTAAGCTGGTTGACTGAGGCTCACCGAGCTGACCGAGTTCGATGTAATTATCTTCATAGTAAGCTGGCTCACCGACTAATCTGGCTGACTGAGGCTGACCGAGCTGACCGAGTTCGATGTAAATAGCTTCACAGTAAGCTGGCTGACCAATGACATAAGCGATTTATTTCAAATTAATAAGTATGGATCATTTCACACACTCAGACCTGATGGTAGACGTAATCAGCACCTATAGAACTGATAAATACACCTATAAAATCTTACATCTAAATACTCTTCGATGAAATAAAACGGAAAAAATAAATGTATGATCACAGCCAGATCCCGCACGCCACCGTCCGCTAAGCCTAGTCAATTCATTAACTAATTGGATGAAATCATCAGATCTCGTAACAGCATTACGGTTGATCGTTGTATTCTTTATGGAGATTTCAGTATAAATAGTATGCCACCGTCACGACAATAATACTTTAGAACCCCTTTATTCAGTAAACAACCTTGCATTATTACCATTAGCATCAAAGGAACAAGAATTGTTAGTGATACTGAGCAATTTAATGATAATATTTTCCAATAAACCCGTTTAACTACAACTGTGTCATGATAACATCTGGTGAAGCAGACCGCCGGCCTATCTTTGCAATTCAAATTAATATTTTAATTAATGATAGTCGATCAAAGCGGACAAATTAGATTCAGATTAATAAAACATGTAACAATAGAAAATCTGCTTCCCGAGTTGAATCGAACTGAATTCAATGAAATCATCCATTGAAATGACTGATCTTACTATCAAACAATTACTCGCCTCCTACAGTAATGAAGGTTTCTATTTTTGCGCTCCCTCAGAAAAGGAAATCAGTCTCTCCGACAGATATAAATAAACTCTGGACAGCTGATGATATTATATCACATAAATAAACTCTGGACTGCTAATGATTTTATATCACAAGAATAAACTATGGACTGCTGATGATATAATATATCAAGAATAAACTCGGGACCACTGATGATTTTATATCGCATGAATAAACTCTGGACCGCTGATGATATTATATCACAGTAATAAACTCTGGACTGCTGATGATATTATATCACAAGATTACACTCCGGACTTCTGATGATATTATATAGCAAGGATAAACTCTGAACCACTGATGATATTATATCATATGAATAAACTCTGGACTGCTGATGATATTATATCACATGAATCAACTCTGGACTGCTGATGATATTATATCACATGCACAAACTCTTGTCTGCTGATGATATTATATCAGAAGGATATGAGCTATATAAAAAGTTATCTTCCGGATAGAGAACACCTAGTGACTTGGAATAAACAATCATCATCTGCCAGTACGTTAAATATAGGAGTTCCACAAGGGTCGATCCATGGACCTTTGCTCTTCCATATATACATTGATGACATTGTGAACACGAGCGACAGGTGATCCTTTGGACTTTTTGTAGATGATACAACAGTTTAACCGACCGGGAAAAAAAAACAATTGTACTATTACTGATATGAAAAATCAATTGGCTCAAATTTCAAACTGGTTCACATCCAACAAGATGACGGATGGACAAGACGCAGGTAATGATATTTTCCAGGATGATGATACCCATTCCTAACATACAAGTCGAATTGAACGGTCAACAGGTGGCATATGTAGCATGAACAAAGTTTCTCTGTGCATTTGTGATCAGAGACTTAACTGGAAAGATCACATCCCATTTGTTCCGGGAAATTATCCAAATCGCGTGGCATCTTATACAAAATTAAAAATTGTCTTACGACTCCTGCTAAAAGTTTTTTTGTTTTATAGCCTTATTCATTCATATCTGATTTATTGTGTAAACGTGTCTGCGTCTACCCACATAACAAACTCAAGACCTATCGTTCTTAGTCAAAAGCGTGTCATCAGAACACTATCACATGCTAGCAGACCTGACCACACGTTGCCTCTCTTTCGTCAATGGAACATTCTTCCACTTTGTCAAATCGTTAACTTTTCCGCTGCGGTGTTTGTCTACAAGGCTTTGAATGGCTTAACTTACATTGATAACGGTTTTTTCATTACAAATATCCCTATGTGCAGATGCCTGCATTCTATTTTTTTCTCGCCTCATATGCTCAAATTTCCAAT
>SDVV010023458.1:0-12755 GCA_016164225.1 Gammarus roeselii | reverse complement strand
TGCGCAGAGGGTCAACAGTGCGCAGAGGGTCAACAGTGCGCAGAGGGTCAACAGTGCGCAGAGGGTCAACAGTGCGCAGAGGGTCAACAGTGCGCAGAGGGTTAACAGTGCGCAGAGGGTTAACAGTGCGCAGAGGGTTAACAGTGCGCAGAGGATTAACAGTGCGCAGAGGATTAACAGTGCGCAGAGGATTAACAGTGCGCAGAGGATTAACAGTGCGCAGAGGGTTAACAGTGCGCAGAGGGTTAACAGTGCGCAGAGGGTTAACAGTGCGCAGAGGGTTAACAGTGCGCAGAGGGTTAACAGTGCGCAGAGGGTTAACAGTGCGCAGATGGTTAATAGTGGCACACGGTTATGTGTGCGTAAACAAATCTTACTATTCATGGTGCCTTTAAGTTCCGGTCGTCAAAGGCGAAGAATGTTATCGCATTTTCCATGTAGCTGTGCCCGTTTGGGCGAGGGAAAGTGATCTAATATCTATGTCGCAGAAGAGTGATGAATACCTCATTCGACAAGTTCATGACACACATAACGAAAACATCAAAACATTAGGTGCATAAAGAAACGTGTAGAATGTACAAATGGTGAGCAAAAATATGCATCGCACAAAACCGTCCCAATGTATAGGGACTAACCGTCCTACTTTAACAATACATATGTGATCCTTTACAGTTGCTATTCTAGCAATAAAAACAAATACTATAATTCAAGCCCAATTGGTCGAGATCAGCAGACAACAGAATCAAATTGTTTTCAAGCACTTCTAATCAGATTTAAATGTTGCCCAAAACTACCTCTGAACTCATCAATTCAAAGGAATGTTTAGAACGATTACTTTCGATTGGGATGTGATAAATTAGAAAATTTGAATTTCTATTGAAAAAACTCGAGACAATCTCTACTGACTAAGAAGAATTGAGCGCACATCACCAGTTGTCACGGCACCAGTAGGATGCACCACAAACATCCAGATTTAACGGATGAACAATTAATAAAAAGTTGATCGGAAAGTGCAAGGGTGTGGTTTATTGATACAAATTGCAGGGTACATCAAGGTACTTACATCTGCGTGTCACGTACGTCAGGTAATCGACCAGAATAAGCGAAGTACTTACATCTGCGTGTCACGTACGTCAAGTAATCGACCAGAATAAGCGAAGTACTTACATCTGCGTGTCACGTACGTCAGGTAATCGATCAGAATAAGTCAAAAATGTAGACAAATGATAGACGGATGTGCAGAATACATCAGGTCCAGACGGTGTGCGTAAAATACCAATTGTGAGGCAAGGACATGTCACGACTGATTGGTCGAACAGATGGTGTAAGTAAGATACCAATTATGAGGCAGAACCTGTAACGACCGACTGATCGAACATAAACAAACTTTTTTAATTACAACGGAATGACGAAGAAAGATTTTTGATAGGTCAGTGTCAACTAGCAAAGAATGAAGACGGTAGGCGAAGTTTGCTACTTCACACTGAACAATCAGCACCATTTGTTTGCTACTTCACACTGAACAATCAGCACTCTTTGTTTGCTACTTCACACTGAACAATCAGCACTCTTTGTTTGCTACTTCACACTGAACAATCAGCACTCTTTGTTTGCTACTTCACACTGAACAATCGGCACTCTTTGTTTGCTACTTTACACTGAACAATCAGCACTATTTGTTTGCTACTTCACACTGAACAATGAGCATTTTTTGTTTGCTACTTCACACTGAGCAATGAGCATTCTTTGTTTGCTACTTCACACTGAATAATTAGCACTCTTTGTTTGCTACTTCACACTGAACAATCAGCACTCTTTGTTTGCTACTTCACACTGAACAATCAGCACTCTTTGTTTGCTACTTCACACTGAACAATGAGCACTCTTTGTTTGCTACTTCACACTGAACAATGAACACTCTTTGTCGGCTACTTCAAACTGAACAATGAGCACTCTTCGTTTGCTACTTCACACTGAACAATGAGCACTCTTTGTTTGCTACTTCACACTGAACAATGAGCACTCTTCGTTTGCTACTTCACACTGAGCAATGAGCACTCTTTGTTTGCTACTTCACACTGAACAATCAGCACTCTTTGTATGCTACTTCACACTGAACAATCAGCACTCTTTGTATGCTACTTCACACTGAACGATGAGCAGCATTATTTGTTTGCTACTTCACACTGAACAATCAGCACTCTTTGTTTGCTACTTCACACTGAACAATGAGCATTCTTTGTTTGCTACTTTACACTGAATAAACAGCACTCTTTGTTTGCTACTTCACACTGAACAATGAGCACTCTTTGTTTGCTACTTCACACTGAACAAAGAGCACTCTTTGTTTGCTACTTCACACTGAACAATGAGCACTCTTTGTTTGCTACTTCACACTGAACAATCAGCACTCTTTCTACACAGTTTCAGTGTACGACTCATGTTCCGCCCTGCCGAAACGTCATTATTGGTCCATGCATCATCACTGGTACCATTACTTCGGCTGGGAAGGTATTCAATGAAGGTTGTGAGAGGTCAAAGAAGACGTGGGTGATTTACCTCCTAGTACAGTCAGCCTCGCTGATAGAGCGCCTGGTGGAGGCGGTGTTGGGGGGAGACAAAGAAAATTACTATCGCATGGAAGGACATGGATATCGCATGGAAGGACATGGATATCGCATGGAAGGACATTGATATTGCATAGAAGGACATTGATATCGCATGGAAGGACATTGACATCGCATGAAAATTTAGTTAAGAACATCCCCATCACATGGAAATTTGGATGCCCAGTCCACTTCCTCACAGAGCATTTTATTTGCATTTGATGTAATGAATGCGCTCCCAACTTTGTAAAGATGTATTATTTCTGTAACATTATTCTTTCCTATCGCATATATAGGCACGGAAAAATGTCGGCGTGAAAAAATTAGATCACCGAGATACGTATAGACAGGCGTACAGGGTCGTAGGGCTATACCTCATTGATGGTATACACTATATCTCCTTCTTTCCTTCTTCGTGGCTTCTTGATGAAAGATAGAACTCTTCGGTTCAGAGCGGTTGTTTTCAAAGTGGACCCGTCATTGATTGGTACTGCCTATAGAATAAAAATAATGATGAGAAACTAAACCGATAATGAATTGCATAGGCTACCCAAACAAGCCGATGTTCAATGTTAACTTCTGTTAAAATTTCCTTGTGTCTAAGCTCGTAAAGGAAAGGTTACTTAGCCTCAGTAGGGAGCTTCGTAGACAACATTTGAAATGGTTAGCTCAGTAGTAGCAAGCACGGAAGTACAATCAGATGCAAAATTGACGCACTTACTCAAATTTCTCTATAAAAAAAAGGAAATTTGATTTACCTTTCGCTGATACTTTGTTCAACCTTAGAGATCTTTGTGCAGCCTGACACAGCTCTCTGCATCCATCATGTCACTATACAAGTCCATAACAAACCTCGAGTGTTGCACGTGATAGTGCATTAGTAGTTACCAAGTCACGAAAACAGCCCTGTGGAGGAATTAGATAGGGCTTAATTAGCGGTGGGGATGAAGTTGGCAGGAATCAGGCGGGCGAGATCGGAACCGGTTTTGGTGTGGGCGGAGTCATTCGGGTGGGCGACGCAAAGGGGGGCGGAATGGGGGGAGGGGGCTGGATGCCAGGCTTGCGGCCTAGATTGAGAGTATTTCATGTTTTGAACATTTATTTGCGTTGGTTTTAAATGTATATTGTATTTATATACATACATATATTTATATATCTAGCGCAGCGGACGGACGAGTGGCTCGCGTGGTGGTGGATGAGACTTTCGACCCGGCTTTTAGATGTATTTGGGAGTTGTTTCATAGTTTAGACATATATATTTAATTGTATTTTAATGTTTTATTGCATTAATGTATTCGTTTCCTTCAGACGGCTGTATGCATGCTTGCGCACTCAAGGTTTCTTCATTATATTTATATAAGTTGTTGCTAGGAGAAGACCTAAACCTTATTATTTGGAGTGGTGTGTAGGGACCCCCCCCCTAGGTAAAAGTTCAGGGCGCCTGTGGGAAATTTTGTCTGGCTAGGTTTGCTCTTATCTATTTTATCATGTTCTCAGTACTTTCAAGGCGTGATTTGGCATTTTTTATATTTTTTATACAATAATGCTCGCGCGCAGTTGGATGTAATCGGGAACGTATTAATTCACTCAGACACTCGATGGGAGCAACTGTACACACCGACGGACCCCCTTATCTCATCAGCAATCCTATCCGGGAAGACTCTCTTCGGCTCCATGGCTGCCACGAGTTTGGGAGTCCCCTTGGTAGGAATATGAATATACCTCATTATTTTCTTTGGAGGGGTGTGTGTAGGGGGACCCTAGGCAAAGGTTCAGAACGCCTCTGGAATTTTCGTCAGGTGAGGGTGTTCTTAGCTGTTTTTCATCTTGTTGCTTTCCATGGCTGATTCGTTATTATATATATGCTAGGAGTGTCTGTATTATTATATATTCAGGTCTGGATTGTAATTCTATATATTCTAACGTGTATATTATATGCTTCTATTCTCATCTAATTAGCGTTTAATTGACTCATTCTGCGTTATTGTTACCAGCCTGATGGTTGGATTTGAGCAACATTTTGTGTTTTCCATCAGTTTATTTCATATGTATATAATATGTATAAGAATAGTATGGTATAATAGTTTGATAATTGGCGGATTGAGGGTTTTTATTTTGAGTTGACGCAGCAGCTTTGCTACGAGAATTTGTATACCCAATAACGCACTATCCAGTTTTGAATCTGATACATCGTTGACCCATGTATCCGCATGTTCTAAATGAACCGTTATCAAGCGTATGTAGACTGTTCGAGTAGTCATATCTCGATTTTTTTGTACAGCGAGTATCGGTTGGATGCTCTACTGCGAGAGTACCTGAACGCTATGGATTTATTGTAAGTTATTGTATTGTGTTATGTATACATAGTAATGATCAGTTGATATATGTTGAATGTCTTATTTTCTGAATTTTGATTGTTTTTTTCATACAGTTATAGGATTTTTTTGGGATATTTCAGGTTTGCATCTTTCCTGTAGCACATTATTTCAGGCATATTTGGTTGTTTATTAATCATTTTGGTATTTTTGTAGATTTGACATTTTGTTACGACTAAGCCGTGGTTACTTTAGTTAAAGAAGATTTGATTTTCTTCTGTTTTGGTGTGCCATTGAGAAAAAAAATCATCATATTTGTATATACTATAGCGTGTTCGTGAAGAAGTACTCCACATCATTTACTAAAGGTTTCAGTGAATGTCGCTCGCAGGTCTTGGCGACTTATTCACGTTAGCTGTTTGGTAGGTTACATGCTAATTGTTTTTCTCTTATATTATGTTTTTCAATGTATGGTAGAGAAGTGATCGCGTTATGACTCGAGCGTTTTAGTATGTTTCTTTCAATTTTGTATGTTCTCTGTAGAGTTTCCATCTTCAATGCAAAATATGGAATATTTTTAATACAATTATTGAAATATTAGGATATATTACGATCGTATCTACAATGTAAAACATTATTTCAGGTGTAATTTAGCTAGAATGTGTATCTTTTTATAATTTCATGTATATTTTTACGTCTTGTTACATAGATTGACGTGGATATTATAGCGTTAGAAGATTAGATTTGTATCCAGCTTAGTCTTGTTCTTAGTTTAGTTTATATTTAGTGTAGGAACATACCTCAATGTTTAGGAGGAGTTAGAGGAGTCCCCTAGGCTAAAGCTCGTTTCGTATATGTTCATTTGTATAAGTAGATCGATTTACTATGGTGGATACGCCCGTATATTACATTTTGAATGTTTATTAAGTGAGAGTAGAGAATTACGTAGTTATTTTATAATTGTACGATTTCTTCCACGAAAATTATAGGAATATATGTTCCAGAGGTGTAAATCCGCACTGCATCTTTGTGGAATTTTCGTCATTAAACCCTAGCAAGTCTATATTTTTACGTTTTAGAAGACTGTTTACTGGATGACTTGGTCCTGGAGCAGAGGCGGTTTATACTCTTTGGTAGTCGTTTGGAGTTCATCCATGTTTAACGTGAATTTGTAAGTTCTTGTGAATTTGGTCCTAAGTTCTATGAGTTTGTTAGGGAGGTTATTCGACGAGCTGCTGGTCGTTGGAGTGATTTACTTAAGTCGTCTGTGAACAGAAGCCCAGATCTTATGACCGCACTCTTTGTGACTCTTGTCAGGCCCATTCTTGACAACTGTACCTGTGTATGGATTCTACGGTATATCCAGGATGCGACTTTGTTCGAAGCTGTTCCGAGATGATGGACTGAGCAGATGCATGGTATGTTTGAGGTATACCATGACTGACTGTTGCCTTTAAAATTTGTTATATATCAGGGGTAGCTTGCTGTGATGTGACCAAATAAAGCATTGTAGAGTTTGTTGTTATGAGACAGTGGGCTTCGATTTTGTCCCCCTAGTGGCATATCATTAGTTAGGTCTAGGAATTTGTTATAGATTTGAACGGATACCGTAGTATTATTACTTTTATATGCAGGAACTCAGTATTTGTTTTAAAGGTCAGATATTTTTCGGTATGACTTATGTTAGTATACGATCCCATGCAGTCATGAACCAGATCACGTATGATATTGGTGTAGGTTGTATCGTCTGGGGTGTAACAGGATACGCCGTATATCATAGTTGATCATTGTCGGTTAGGGTAGAGTAGAGAATCTCATTTATCTATTTTATAGTTGTTGTTGTATAATTTTGAACGGTTGTCATAGCAACGTAACTGTATTAGGTATGAATTCGCCTAATTTCATGTAATGTTGGGTATAAAATACACTAATTGGATGTAGTGATACAAGTTATTATTGGATTTTTCACCTCTCAACATTGGATTTGGGTTCTGTTCCAAGTTTGCTGGCGCCGTTGCCGGCTCCGTGTAGGCATATACAAGGTCGGTACCGATACCGGCACTATGTAGGCATATAAAGAGTTGAGGCCGGCACTATGTAGACACATACACACATTTGCACAGCATATACAGACTCGGTCATTGTCTGTAACATTTTTCACTAGCTATAGGTTTGTGGTGTAGGGGAGACCGTAAACCCAACCCATCCTAACCAAGCCCGTCATAATCCCTTCCTAACCTAAACTAGTATTATTCAGTTTTTTTTTTCATACGTACGTCGAGTATTTTTCATTGATTTATTCTTTATTCATATCAAATCACTCCACATTGCTCTATTTTACGTTGTTTCTTCTAGTATCACACACCATGTACAGACAAACACTTTAGTACGAATATACAAGGTCGGTACCGGTACCGATACTGGCTCCATGTAGGCATATTAAGAGTTGAGATCGGCACTATGTAGACACACACACACATTTGTACGCATATACAGACTCTGTTATCTGTAACATTTTTCAATATAGGTTCGTGATGAAGGAGCCGTAAACCTAACCCATATCAACCTAACCTAATCTAACCAAGAATAATTATATATATTTTTTCCTGATTTCATACTTGTGTTAGGTATTTATTCATTGATTCAAGATTTTTGCATATCAAACCTCTCGACTTGGCTCTATAATTTTACCAATCTTTAGCAGTTTATTTATATATGCATACATTTCTTTCTACTTCACTTGTTGTAGACTGTAGACTTCAAAACGATTATGAAAGCTTGCCGCATATGACAGTGATTGTTAGGGTGTTGAATCGTTAGCAATAAATTTAATTTTTCTTCAATATGTATTCAACATTTTATTGTTACAATAAGATATTTTGTTGCCTTGTTGGATTTGTTGCTCGATTTATGTGATGATCAGTTTGATGACATGTTTTATTGTTCATCACCTCATAGAAGGTATTGGTATAAGATTACTCAACTTGATTTTTCTTACCATTTCCGCCTATTATAACGAATATTGAATAAATCCACTTTAATATTTTACTACAGATCTGTGATGTAAGGGCCGCAGTCAACAAGATCTAGGATATAAATCATGCCTAGGATACATAATAAGCGATATATATATATCAATGTACGACAACATAGATCGTACATCAATAAATGCAAGAAGGGTTACCATACCCTGCCAGATGCATTAATTTCTAGGTAACCTAACCTAACAGTCATCCTAACCAATAGTTATGTATTTTTATTCAAGTTTGATGCTTATTCATGATATTGATATGTGTGAATCTCTCCACTAGAGCTGTATATTTAACATATCATTAGCAGTTTGGATACACATCTCCAACTTTGATCCAGCAAATATCCTTTTGTAGATGTTTAGATTCCAGATTTTCATCTTTTTCTTTATTACATGTTTGGATGAGGCTCAGCAGGTAGGTTCCAACAGAACTAATACACTTCAATTAGTTACAATTTGTCAATGTGGATCAGTTTCACACGATGTTAGATTTCAATCATCAAATACACACATACACGCTGTTCTACGCATATGTAGGGTCGGTGCCGGCACTATGTAGGCATATACAGGGTCGAAACCGGCACCATGACTTTGTTAACATCTGTAGCATTTAACCTTTGATCTGTGATTTTCCAATAAAATTGATTCCCTTGCTTTTATTACAAGATATTCAATGTGCATCAGCTTCACGTCATGTTAGGTGAAAAGATCTAGTCATCCTAACCTATTTTAACCAAGAATTATTAATTTTCGATCGAGATTCATGCTTACGTATGATATTCAGTCATTGATTTATACTCTATACATATCCACTTGGCTCTACATTTAATCTATTATTAGCAGTTTGAGTACTGTCTTCCAATTTTGATTGAGTAAAACCCCCATTTAGACTGATTCTTTGATTGTTATAAATATTCATATTATTTTTAAATTTTTGACACAAATTTACATCACTTTCACTCATGTTATGTGCACCCAAGTTGACCTATTCTGTATTAACCAAGAATTCTGTACTCATTTTCAACTTTTCATGCTTATGTAAGATATTTCTTATAGTGATTTATGCTCCATACATATACACTTGTCTCTACATTTTATTCATCATTAGCAGTTCGAATACACTCTTCCAATTTTGATTTACCATTTTTCGTCCATCATTTTCATATGTACTGTATATTATGTCATAGTTTGAATGTCATAGGTAATTTTTATTAATATTCATTAATATTTTTTTCGTGAGATTTATGTTTGAGCGTCATTCGATACCTCCCATGTTTTGCTTTTCAAACTCTGTATTTGTCACAGGTAGACTGTATTAAAGCTTCCACTGGTCAACCTAACCAAAAATTATGTGTCAACATTCGAGATTTTTTCGTGCTTACGTAGGGTATTTAGTCCTTGATTTAAGATTTATGCATATAAAATAGCTCCACTTGGCTCTACATTTTGATCGCTCAGTTGCAGTTTGAATTCATTCTTTCAATTTTGATTGCGTAAAGTCCCTATTTTTAGTCTTTGATTTGTTTGAATGTTAAAGGTAATTCATATCATTCTTGATTGACACAAATTTGCATCACTTTCACCTGTATGTTATTCGTACCCTCCCTAACATAACATAACCTATTTTAACCAAGAATTACGTGATTCTAACTCAAAGTATTCATGCTTATGTATGTTATTTATTAATTGTGTACGCGTTTTACATCTGAAGCTCTCCACTCGGCTCTATGTATCAGTTACACCTAGAATATTCATTTGCATGGTCACTATCTTCCTATATCGTTCAACAAATATCGCTCATTTTGAAACATAGATTTTTTTAATGTCATAAGTGATTCATATTCGTCAACCTTTTTACGCAAGCGGACACATGGTCTCACACTAGGTTTTCTTAATATTTTCTTCAACATTGTATCGAAAATTTGAATTTTAAGTTTTGTTATAATTTTTTCAACACGGATACTGTTGAGGAAATGTGAGGGTATAGCTTGATTTGGTGTTAGGGGGGGAGGGGGTGTTGTGGGTGTACTAAATTTGCAGCAAACAAAGTTAAATAAAGATCACTCGACAAGTAATTTATGGCATCATCTCCGGCAAAGTCATGGTCCAGATTATAGAACTAATGAAGTTGAATATGAAAATAGATGTAAGACGTTAGAGGGTGTAGTGCCAGAAGATGTTGAAGAAAAAATTCAGAAAACCTAGTGCGAGACCATGTGTCGGTTTGTGTGAAACTGATAACGAATATGAATTACTTATGACATTCAAACAATTTACGTTTAAAAATGAGCAACATTTGCTAAACGATCTATGCAGATAGTGACCATGCAAATAAATATTCTAGGTGTAACTGATATATAGAGCCAAGTGGAGAGCTTCAGATGTAAAACGCATAAAAAACTAATAAAAAACATACATAAGCATTAATCCTTTGAGTGAAAAATACGTAATTCTTGGTTAAAATAGGTTATGTAATGTTAGGGGGGGGGGGCGGGGACGAATAACATACAGATGAAAGTGATGTAAGATTTGTGTCACATTTAAAAATAATATGAATCACCTGTCACATTCAAACAAATCAAAGCCTAAAATTGGGGTCCTTACGCAATCAAAATTGAAAGAGTGAATTCAAACTGCAACTGAGCGATCCAAATGTAGTGCCAAGTGGAGCTATTTAAATCCTAAATCAAAGACTGAATACTCTACGTAAGCCCGAAAAAATCTCGAATGCTGACACGTAATTCTTGGTTAGGTTGACCAGTGGAAGGTTTAACAAGACTATCCTCTTGTATCATCGCCAAGCCCCGACAAGAAATTTGGTATAATACAGTCTACCTGTGACAAATACTGAGTTGTAAAGGCAATACATGGGATGTATCAAACGACGCTCAAACGTAAATATCACGAAAAAAATAATACATAAGAATTACCTATAACAATCAAACAATGACCTAATATACTTATGAAAACATGGACGAAAAATTGTAAATCAAAAATGGAAGAGTGTATCCGAAGTGCTAATGATAGATTAAATGTAGTGCCAAGTGGATATGTAGAAAGCATAAATCACGGAAAGAAATATCTTACATAAGCAGGGAGAGTTGAAAAAAGTACAAAATTCTTGGTTAAGATATGTTAGGTTAGATTGGGTGCGTATAACATAAGTAAAAGTGATGTAAATGTGAAAAAAATGCAGAAATAATATGACATATCTATAACAATTAAACCATCTTAGTCTAAATGGGGGTCTATACTCAAGGAAAATTGGAAGACTGTATTCTACCTGCTAATGATAGACCAAATGAAGAGCCAAGTGGATATGTATAGAGTGTAAATCAATGACTGAATATCATACGTAAGCATAAATCTCGATCGATAATACATAAATCTTGGTTTGAATAGGTTAGGATAGGTTAGGATGACTAGATCTTTTAACCTAACGTGACGTGAAGCTGATTCACATTAAATATCTTGTAATAAAAGCAAGGGAATCAGTTTTATTGGCAAACACAGATCAAAGGTAAATGCTACAGATGTTAACCGGGCCTGTATATGCGTACATACGCCTACATGGTGCCAGTTTTGACCCTGTATATGCCTACATGGTGTTGGTTTCGACCCTGTATATGCCTACATAGTGCCGGAACAGGTGCCGAATTCGACCCTGTATATGCATATATAGTGCCGGCACCGACCCTGCATATGCGTACAGAAGCGTGTATGTGTGTATATGGTGTGATATTAAAAAATGCTACGTAAAATAGAGCCGTGTGGAGGGATTTGATACGAATATTGCATAAAAATAATGACTAAATATCATACATAGCCTTCTAACTTGAATGAGAATTTATAATTATCGGTTAACTTGGTTAGGATGACTAGATCTTTGAACCTACCATCGCGTGAAACTGATCCACACTAAAATATTGTAACAAATTGAAGTGCATTAGCTCTACTGGAACCCACCTGCTGAGTCTCGTCCAAACATGTAATAGAGATATCGATAAAAATCTGGAATCTAAACATCTGCAGAAATATATTTGCTGGATCAAAAGTGGAGGAGTGTATTCAAACTGATAACGGTATGTTAATTATACAGCCCAAGAGGGGAGATTCAAACATATAAGTACCATACATAAGCATCAAACTTGAATAAAAATACATAACTATTGGCTAGGATGACAGTTAGGTTGGGTGGCCTAGGTATTAATGCATCTGGCAGTGTATGGTAATTCTTCTAGCATTCATTGATATCTGATCTATGTTGTCGTACATTGATATATACTTCGCTAATTATGTACCTTAGGCATGATTTATATCCTAGATCTTGTTGACTGCGGACCTTACATCACAGATCTGTAGTAAAATGTTAGAGTGGATTATTCAATATTCGTTATAATAGACGAAAATGGTAAAAAAAATTAAGTCAAGTAATCTTATACCAATACCCTTCATCATACAAAACATTTTATTGTAACATAAAAATGTTCAATACATATTGAAAAAATACGTGTAAATTGATTGTTAACGCTTTAGCACCCATAACAATCACCGATATATACGACATGCTTACATAATCGTTTTGAATTCTACAGTCTTCTGACGAGTCATAACGTAACATTACGTGAAACTAATCGATAATACTAGGCTTGTCACAAGAAGAGTGGAAAAAATATATACATATATAAATGAACTGCTAAAGATTGGTAAAACTATACAGCCAAGTCGAGAGGTTTGATATGAAAAAAATCTTAAATCAAATAATAAATACCTAACATATGTATGAAATCGGGAAAATATATA
>SDVV010023457.1:0-12755 GCA_016164225.1 Gammarus roeselii | reverse complement strand
TGCATCTAATTATTGTCTTAATTGTCCGAGAATGTGTCATTGCGAGGTCTTAAGTCACCCAACGCTGGGATCCTTCAACAGCTATGTTTTCTTTTGAATTTCATTGACTATTTACCTGTCAAGTGTCTCCATCTAAACCAGAAATACATGTATTTGCAAGTTAATTTTTGCATATTACACCTACACTGTTATGCCTTGATAGCGACTCATAGAGGTAATCTTCGAAGTCGACCACATGGCAAGAAATCTTTAAGATAACAAAGAATCCGTCTGATCAATGCGTGCAGTGACGATCTTGGGCCATCGAAGAAGCTGATCATTACCTCTTCTTGTATATAGGATACGAGCCTATTTACGAAGAGAGAGTTGAAGAAGCTTACCAAGTGAATATATTTACATAGATTTTTTCCAGCTACGCATCTTGAGCAAGACACCCATTTCAAATGGCTCCTGTTTGCGTTAATAGAGGAGCGCTATATGGCAACACTGTTATTGACCTTGGATCTCAGTCAGAATAGATGGATATGTACAGACTCTACTGTGCTGATGTTAGATCACAAATATTGTCGAAATCAGTTAAAGAGAACGAATGTTATAAGGATTTAAGAAGAGTTAAACAAGTGGAGACGTCACAAGTAATACTAATTCCCACATCAACGTTCAAGACAATGATCGCACAAGACATTCGATAACACGGACATTCATAATGTATAGCGTATGTGGTCAATGGTACACACTTTACCGCATATCATCAACGGTACACACTTTACCGCATGTGGTCAATGGTACACACTTCAAACGCATGTGCTCTATTGTACACACTTCAATGCATGGGGTCAATGGTACACACTTTAACGCATGTGCTCAATTGTACACACTTTAACGCATGGGCTCAATGGTACACACTTCAACGCGTGTGCTCAACAGTACCCACTCTAACGCATGTGGTCAATGGTACACTCTTCAACACATATGCTCAATGGTACACACTTGAACGTATGTGGTCAATGGTACACACTTTAACGCATGTGGTCAATGGTACACACATAAACGCATGGGGTCAATGGTACACACTTTAACGCATGTGGTCAATGGTACACACTTTAACGCATCTGGTCGTCAATGGTACAAACTTTACCGCATGTGGTCAATGGTACACATTTTAACGCATGTGCTCAATGGTACACACTTCAACGCATGTGCTCAATGTTACACACTTCAACGCATGTACTCAATGGTGTACACATTACCACATGTGTTCAATGGTGCACACTTTAACACATGTGCTTAATGGTACACACTTAAGCGAATGTGCTCAATTGTACGCTTATTTACAGTCTAAGAAGAGGTTGATTAGGAGCCGTTTGAACTCTCGTGACGTCATACACAAGAAGGCATTTATATGCCCTCTAATATATTGAACAAGGACAATATGAATAACTTTTTAATACAAATTGGGATATCTTTGATAAAAGTCTATCAGATAGGCATACAAACGGACCAAATACATCTCTCGTTTCCGATTATCATCCATTAACTGTGGCCACTGATACGCCGCTCTTAAGGTCTGTCTGAAAGGCTTCATGCAGCCTTCGCTCTGTGAATGGCTGAACATAGTTTGTGGGATGCAGACCTTCAGCTTGCAGGATTTTCACTGTATTCTAAACTGATAAATAATAAGTGAATCATCAATGAGAGGGACAGTCTGACAGAAATGCGCTCAACTGCATCTGTTTATACTCAATGGCTCTATCATTTGTGAATATGCTCGATGCATGCAAAGTTGCGGTGCATCATATCTTAAAAGATACCTACTTATATATGTGCATCATATCTTGATCCACTATGGGATCAAATATCATATCATAAGATCCTTTATTGTGCATCGTATCTTGATCCAGTATGGGATCAGATATCATACCATAAGATCCTTTATTGTGCATCGTATCTTGATCCACTATGGGATCAGATATCATATCATAAGATCCTTTATTGTGCATCGTATCTTGATCCACTATGGGATCAGATATCATATCATAAGATCCTTTATTGTGCATCATATCTTGATCCACTATGGGATCAGATATCATATCATAAGACCCTTTATTGTGCATCATATCTTGATCCACTATGGGATCAGATATCATACCCTAAGTTCCTTTATTGTGCATCATATCTTGGTCCACTATTGGATCAGATACCCTATAATCAGATCCTTTATTGTGCATTATATCTTGATCCACTATGGAATCAGGTATCATATCATAAGATACTTTATTTGTACCAAATCTTAACATTATCTGGGTTACATTTCTATCTGAATACATTTCATTTCAAGGCAAGTTTAAGATGCTATTCCTAAACAATTTTGAAATATGATTGCCTTCACCGCTACAGAATTGATTGTCTTCACCGCTACTGAATTGAATGCCTTCACCGCTACAGAATTGATTTTCTTCACCGGTAAAGAATTGATTGCCTTCACCGCTACAGAATTGATTGTCTTCACCGCTATTGAATTGATTGCCTTCACCGCTACAGGATTAGAATAAAATCGAGCATGCGCGCATGGCAGTACAAACTGCATATTCAAGAAATTTCTCATATAATGCGTGAATGTTTACGTTTATAACATTCTAAGGCTTCAATATTATCCAAAAGCCATAGAAAAGAGTGCTTATGCAATATATTGTAAATAAAGTAGCTATGTGGTCGTCAAATTATATTCGAGGCTTTATTTCACTAGCTCATTTGGGATTATTCATAGTGTTGAATGCCATCGTCGCAGCGATCAAAGCACTTAAAATATGCATTGACTATAAGCACGAAACTTCCTAGAATGCTCTTAGTGTTCACTATGTTGATGACATAATATCGCTGTATAAATGCAATGATGCATTTACAGAATTACGTATCGTTTTAATGGAGCTGACTCTGGTCATGCGTGTCCCTAAGCAACAATACGTACTGTAGTAGCTACTATTGCAGCGAAAACGCAATTGCTAAGGAGTATAGATAGGGATAGATAGAGTTAGTTTTGGCGGGAAGCGGGGGTTCAGAACTGGTTTTAGCGAGCACGCGACGCGAAGGGGGGGCGAACAGGCGGGGAGCTTTCGGCCCCCAGGTTTCGAATATATTTGGGATATTTTCTGGTTATGTACATTTACTTTGTTTTCAAATGTTATAGTATTTACATTTTTTTTAGATCGTGTGTTACATTTTTTAGGCGTTGATCAGGCAACTTCAAAAGTAGGACCTTATCTGGCAGGGGTCGGAACCAGTTTTGACGGCGGGAGTCAGCGAAGGGTCGGAACCGGCTTTGGTGCAGCGGATGGACTGGTGGCTCGCGTGGTGGTGGATGGGCTTTTGGCCCCAAGCTTTCGAACGTATTCGGGATATTTAGTGGTTATGTACATTCATAGTTTTTACTGTTTATTAGTGTTTTATTGTATTTATATATGTTTTTTCCTATAGATGGATTCATATATGTTCAGACCTGCTTGGTGCAGCTTGATGTGTGGATTTGGGGCAATGTTTTGTGATTTCCATCTATTTTTTTCATATGTATATAATATGTACAGGGATTAATATGCATAGGGATAGTACGGTATATTAGCTAGGCAGTCGACGGGTTGATGTTTGTATTTGCGTTGATGCAGCAGCTGCGTTACGAGAATTCGTACACCCAATAACGCACTATCCAGTTTTGAGCCTGATATCTCGGCGACACCATACATCCGCATCTCCCAAATGAACCGTTATCAAGCGGCTGTTGCAAAAACGGGTAGTCTTTTCTCATAGTGAGTATCGGTCGGATGCCCTCCTCAGCGAGAGTAGCTGGAGGTTACTTAAACGATATGGATTTTTTGTAAGTTATTATAATGTGTTATGTATACATAGTTGAATACGTTGAATTTGTTTTGTTTCGGAGTTTCGACTGATTATTGCGTACAGTTGTAGGAATTTTAGGATATTTTAGGTTTGCATCTTCCATATAGAACTTTATTTCAGTAATAATTGGTTGGTCTTTGCATAATTTTGCTGTTTTATATATATGTGACATTCTGATACGGTTGAGCCGTGGTTACTTTAGTTAAAGAACATTTTATCAAACCATATTTTGAACCGAGTTGGAGAATAATTCCGTCAGATTTGTATATACTAAAGCGCGTTCATGTAAAAGTATTCCACCCCATATACTGTGGGTTTCAGTTATGTATGCTGCTCGCATGTTTTGGCAACTTATCCACGTTAGTTGTTTGGTAGGTTACACACTAATTTTTCTCGTACTTCACGGTTTTTAATGTATGGTAGAGAATTGATCTTCTCGCTTTATCATACCTCGAGCTTTTTAGTATGTTTCATCAAGTTTTGTATGTTCTCTGTAGAGTTTCCATCTTCAATGCAGATTATAGGATATTTTTAAACAGTTTTAGGAATATTAGGATATATCATTTTTTGTATGTGCTATGTAGAACATTATTTCAGGTTTAATTTAGTTAGTTATTGTAACTTTTTAGTGTTTTATTCATGTTTTGCGTCCTGTTACATAGATTGACGTGGATAAAACAGCTGTAAAAGATTCGATTTGTCACAAGCTTGGTTGTTTCGCTAGTTTATTGTATATTTATTGTAGGAACGTACTTCAATATTTAGGAGGAGTTAGAGTCCCCTAGGCAAAAGCTCGTTTCGTTTATGTTTATTTGTATAGGTAGACCGTTTTACTATGATGGATACCATTGTATGTTACAATTTTTATTGTTTATTAGGACAGAGTAGAGAATTACGTCGATATTTTATAATTGTTGTAAGATTTTTCCACGGTAATCATAGAAATGAATGTTTAAGAGGTTTAAATCCGTACCACATCTTTGTGTAATTTTTCGTCTGTAAACCGTAGCAAGTGTGTAGTTTATCGTTTAGTGGACGATTTACTGGATTCATTGGTCCCGGTGTTGAGGTGGTTTTACACTCTCTGCTTGTCATTTGGAGCTCGTCCAAGTTTAACGTGAATTTTGTAAGTTCTTGTGGATGTCGGTCTTGAGTTCCATGGGTTTGTTAGAGGTCATGCGACGAGCTGCTGGTAATTGTAGTGATATACTTAAGTCGTCAGTAAACAGAAGCGCAGATTTTATAGCCACACTCTTTGTGACTGATGTCAGGCCTATTCTTGACAACTGTACATGTGTATAGATTCTTGGTTATGTCTAGAATCTGACTTGGCTCGAAGCTGTTCAGCGATGATGGACTAAACAGATGCATGGTTTGTCTGAGGTATTGTACCATGACTGGCTGTCCCCTCTAAATTTGTTATATATCAGGGGTAGCTTGCTGAGATGTGACTTAATAAACCATTGTTGAGTCCGTTGTTTTAACACAGTGGGCTTTGATTAGTCCTACTAGAGACATAGTATCTTAGTTGGTTTGGGAACAACTACTTTAACAGTTTTTTTGGGAATAATTACATTCCAGAAGACACAATCACATATTCAAGGCCAGAACCATCACAATGTTTATGTCACATTACTGGCCAGAACCATCTCAATGTTTGTCCCACATTCCCAGCCAGAACCATCTCAATGTTTATCTCGCATTCTTGGCCAGAACCATCTCAATGTTTGTCTCACATTCCCGGCCAGAATCATCTCAATGTTTGTCTCACATTGCCGGCCAGAACTATCTCAATGTTTATCTCGCATTCGTAGCCAGAACAAAATCAATGTTTGTCTCACGTTCCCGGCCAGAACCATCTCAATGTTTGTCCCACATTCCCGACAAGAACCGTCTCAATGCTTGTCCCACATTCTCGAACAGAACCATCTTAATGTTTATCTCCCATTCCCGGCCAGAACCATCACAATGGTCATCTCACATTCCCCGCCAGAACCATCTCAATGGTAATTTCACATTCCCGGCCAGAACCATCACAATGTTTATCTCGCATTCTCGGCCAGAACCATCTCAATGTTTAGCTAACATTCCCGGCCAGAACCATCACAATGGTCATCTCACATTTCCGGCCAGAACCATCACAATGGTCATCTCACATTTCCTGCCGGAACCATCTCAATGTTTATCTCACATTCCCGGCCAGAACCACCACAATGTTTTAGCCCGAATCTGAAAACAGTTCAATTTACCTATGTGAGGTTCAAACCCCTTTGGTTGGCATGCCTTTGATGATGTGAGCTAATACATCTTCAAAGGCATGTGTTCTTTTAGCATTTGTTCAAACCTATTGACCTTAGCATTAGGTTGATGTATACTTTATTTGCATTAATTTGTTTGCTGAAGTCACCAATTCAATGCTTTTTCCTTCACTTTTATGAAAGCCCAATTGAGAATGTCTTCCAACTTCGCACATTGATTGGAATTGTGTTAATAGTTTAGCAGCCTTTTTTAAACATAGATGCGTGCTCAAAACATAGAGGTGTGTTCAAAACATAGAGGTGAGCTCAAAACATAGAGGCATGCTCAAAATGAACAACCTTTCCGCTTTCTACGCCCATCATGGGCGTCATGTCTAAAATGAGCATGGCGAAGACCGTCAGTGGCGAGTGGCGTCATGCCTAGCCTGAGCATGGCGAAGACCGTCAGTGGCGAGTTGCGTCATGCTTAGCCTGAGCATGGCGAAGATTGTTCATTGCTCGCCTTCCTAGAAAGCCGTAACTTAAATGAGTCCCACCTCTTGAAAAATGCCATGAGTGTGCGAGTGAGGGCCACCTAGTGCAAGCTGTGTTGCTGCGCCATCTGAGTGACGACATCAAAATTCCGCGTACAAAATATCAACAAAAATATTACGAGAGGCGTTTTAGAATTTTAGGAAAAGAACCTCAGTGTTATTTGCTGCATCGCAAATAAAGTGTGTTGTAGGTGCGTTCAAATACTCCAGGGGCCGCGAGACATAATGGGGAGTGTGTAATAGGTGCGTTCAAACACTCCAGGGGCTGCGAGACATAATAGGGAGTGTGTATTAGGTGCGTTCAAATACTCCAGGGGCTGCGAGACATAATAGGGAGTGTGTATTAGGTGCGTTCAAATACTCCAGGAACCGCGGGACTCAAGAGGGAGTGTGTAATAGGGGCGTTTAAATACTCCATGGCCGCGGGACATAATGGGAAGTGTGTAATAGATGCGTTCAAATACTCCAGGGGTCGCGACACACGATAGTTAATGTTTCCTCCAAGTCGCTCATGCCGAAGAAGACGTGATACGCATACTGTCTCTTTATTAGGAAAACCAGTATCATCGTCTGTTTGTCGTTAAACCCAACTGGCACACATGACAAGAATTGAAATGCATCTGACGGCAGTTGAGATAAATCAACTAATTAATTTAATGTGGTGTAATCAATAAAACATCCATAAAGAGATTGAGATTCATTTGTGACTTTGCTCTTCCATGGATAATTTATCGGTTAAATTTATGATAAATATCTTATCTTGCATCCTATGAAGTACGCGAAGAAACGTTCGCGTCTCATATTTTCAAGGATTTTTGTCCAATGTTTTTAATGTTTAGATATTAGCGGCTTGTCTCCTCCGGAGCCTCGACGCGAGTCATCGTAATCTCTCCCCCGTAGGGCACGAAGTTCATCGATTTTGGTAGGTTGGCACTCCCTTTTGGGCGGAAACAGTGAATTTAGCACAGTTAAATTAAATTGCAGTTTAATTGTGGTACATTCGCATGCTGGTGCCTACAGGAACGGAAAGGGGTTACACGCAGCTACATGAATGATACGGGCACGACTGAAAAAAGTTTTGCGGCACATCCCTTAACATGAATATTGTAAGCGGCGGCAGAGGCAGCAGCAGCAAACCGCAGGGAAAGGAGGATCTTGGTTCCCGGGATTTATACATAAATCTTGCTTAACGGCTCGAGCCTCGCGAAGGAGTCCTCTTCTGATCGAAACTGAAGGGCCGATCAACTGCGGGTAATTTATTTTTCTTGCCCTGTCTGGCACATTTACGTTCATTCAATCGGTACAGGCATCAAATCAAAGTTATTACGTTAACGCAGTCGATAATGATGACAAAGCACAATTGTTATTTTGACATAGGTATGATATAACACACATTTCTAATCAGAAATAATTCACAACGGACCACCATATCATCCGGCCTATCAGGTTGACACACGTTCTGTTTTGAACAACCTATCTGTCGTCACTCCTCAAGGTCACTGACTTCTACTGTCTTGCCGGTGCCTGCTTTCACATGAACATATCCCCGGAAGAGCCTGCCCCGGGTTGGCCGGCCCTCTTATACCATCTGGCCATTGTTACAGGAAATCCTATACTTTTATTTGTAAATTTACCATGCAAATTGAAGGCCCTTTCATCAACTTTACAAGAGGAGATAGTGCACAAGGTGGGAGTCGGTTCCATGCACACTTATCATATATTACCAAAATATATTTAATTTAGCGGTAAACGTGCTACTAAATCAAAATACTAAATCTTCACTGATACATGCACGATACAAGGACATGGATAATTGCTTATATAACTACATAATGCATCTCGCATGTTACTGGAAATGCGCCTTCAAAAATGGTTTTAGGACTGCGCCCTGCTGCCTCTCCAAATCAGCCCAGGCAATTTGCTACGCTCTGCATGCGATGATTGGAGCCTCTGTAGGCCGCCTCAACACAGCTTCTGCTGACATCCGCTGACATACACCAATTCTCGGGCTGAATGACTCACTTCATATCATAAACCTATTAACGTCTCTGTGCATTGTGGGGTAGAGGCCACCCTGCCTGCACTACCATTTGGGTTTTTCATGGCTTCGTATAGTCTGGCGTATTTTCCGAAAGCGGTAAGCTTTTTCAGGTAGGTTAGGTCAGTGAGTAAGCTTTGTAGGTTACACGGGGGACTTAAGAAGGCTCGTTGGGCTGCGGGTAGCTGTGAGTGTTTTACGCTGATTGTCGCCTAGCGGCAATTGAGGCACGGTAGCGCGTCCGGCTACATATCTACATGTATCAATTAGTTGTGAGTTACCCACGTGTGTCCCGTGCACAAACGGTGCACGGCGATGATCTCTTTTGTTGGAGAACTTGGTTTCCCATTCTCCCACCGTGGGTCGAACTGTAAGCATTTATTGTCCGCTTTGTTGTCACAAGTCATTCCATCGGGATGTTACCAGTCTCGGTAGTGTTTCTAATAGGTAGACGCCAGTTTAGCCAGGGAATCTGAGAGAATCTTTTATCTGATGTTAAGATTCGTTTCAAGGGTCATATATTCATTTTATCTAAAAGGTAAACGTCCATCGCCTACCACACTTATTAAATTTTTATAAATACCCAATGGGATGAAGTTTTCTGCATATACCGTCACTGAGATATTTTGCATAATATTTATTTCAAAAAATATAAGTGAAACATATAAGCGTATCTATGGGGCTTTAAGCCCTGTGATTTCAGGACTGTGTGAATCCTTCCATCTGGCAACATCTCGGACTCAGAACTTTGACCACTTCGTGACTCGATGATCTGTTTACTATTTGTCAAGTTCTCTGAGTCTAAGCCAATAGAAAGCATTGCTTTCGAACAAGTCGTTTGTACCACAGTAAATTGAACAACTCGTACTATCACTTCAACGAAATCAAAAGGACAGCCGATCTCAGCAACCAATCAGTGAGCGCCTTGCATCACTGAGATGATGACGTAGCTGTACCGTGAAAGTTGCCAGTGGTACAATAAAACAGCGGTTTATGGTAATTTTCGGTCTTACTTTTCAGAAAATTATTCACAGCGTACGGTGTTAATGTATTTTAATCAAATAGCCTTGCTCAAACTGCATTAAATGAGAACGCTTTTATACTACGGGGAGTTGAACATCATAGTAACGTATGAGAACGGGAGGGAGAGTGTGTTCGAGTATTGAGAGAGGCACCCCACAATCGCTATGCAGTCTTCCGACCTACTGACGCCGTCAATCAAAATCTTCAGTTGACTAATCAACCGCCTCAGCGGACTCAACGTCTCGAATTGCTATGAAAGCTGTCTGCCGATCGACTGCAAACTTGTGACGTAGCTGCACCAGTATCGAGGAAAGTGAATACCAGAATGAATGTAAAAGTTTGTTCATTATTTGGTGCTTGAATTCAACGCAGTTATTTGTTGTTTTACCGGTGCCAGATGCCGCCACATCTCAAATTGCGTGACATTTTTACTGTAAGATACGGAAGATCTTGGAAATCGTGGTAGTTATGGTGAGGTAAATGGATATCATGGTTTGATTTGATTTGAGCCTCATTTCCACCAGAGTCTCAACGTGAGTAGAGACTCTGGCTCTCCCGTAGGGCTCTCCCGTAGGACGCGAGTCCACGGGTGAAAACCACGTACCCTAGAATAATACGTACGTCTGCTCCACGGGTTAGAAACAGGTACTTTTGCCCCGTGAGTAAAAAATGCGTGCCCCTAGGTTATGTTCGGTTGGGTATGAAGGTTCCAATAATATGCTCATTACGCAGGCAGCAAATATATGCAGCCGATTTTTTTTTCTTTTCATGCAGCTGAAAGAAACATGACGTAACACGGCAGCATGGAGCCACTACCCTACGGTAACAAACAGCACCAGGGTGGACACCACAGAATGCATTTTGATTTCGTACCATACTCCATTTTTACAGTTACCAATTGATAAATAATGAAAAAAAACAATTCAGCGCTGTGTTTTAGAATGATCAAACAAATTTAACGACGGAGTACACAATTGCCACGAAATGATTTGATTTGAGCCTCATTTCCACCAGAGCCTCAACGTGAGTCATTTGCCACGAAAGTACGACTGCACGACCTTTAGAACCGCGTCATGCCTTTCACTGGTTTCATTTAATGAAGAAGAAGTTTACAAGTAGATAGCTATTCCTACTTCAATAAATGTAAACCACGTGTGAATGCAGACAATTGTTCATTTCCTTGCCCGTTGCTGAATAATACATTCCATGAAGACACTGTACCTTCTCATAAACATTATTCTGCCCAATCGCTCAGGAAAAAAAGAGACTGTGAACCAGTAAAAGATTATACAATGAACCCAACAGAATTGCCTCGGAACTTCAGCGGTATTAAACACGAGGACTAACTAGTGAATTAGTTGACCAGTTGGTGTGGAACCAGTGAACCGCCTCAATTGAACAGCAAGGCTTGAATCCCTCGAGGATTCAACCACAGCGCTTTTGTTCAACAGATTATCAACGGGAGTCTTTCGAAGGAAACTTCGGGATGCCGTCATCCTACAGCTTCAAAGTGAACGTGAGTACGAACTTGATTTATTTATTATTCATTATTTGCTTCCACGTTCCACCGGAGTCCCAACGCGAAGTTAATGCAGACTCCCCTGTAGGGCGGTAAGTGAGCTTGATGGTTATGTCACGTTCCATCAATTTAATAATGTTGGAGAATTGAGGAATATTGATTTATATAAATAGAACTGTTCAATTCAATTTGGTTAATGATTGGTGTATCCTCGTTTTTTTTTGTTCGTGCAGATCAAGCAGTGACTTTTGGATTAGATTAGATTAGTGAAGGATGTTCATACCCACCGGAGGTGATAGACATGAGTTCGATATAATTGAGAAATGATACACATAGCATTGACCTGTTACCTATTTAATTGAACCATTTATATTATAGTTTATCGATTTAATTGATGTACATTGTTGGATGGCAACCTTGCAATATTCGCATGCTTGAAACAATCCACATATATTAAACTGTAGAAGCCAGCGTGTGTATATTTATATTATATATATATTATATATATATATATATATATATTTGAATATATGTAAATATATAAACACATAAATGTTTATACATATTACACGCACACACACACATATTTATATATATCTCAATATATCTAAATCATTATCATATATACATATCTATACATATACATACATATATTCATCTATACGTATGCATATCTATACATATACATATCTATGCATACCTATAAGTATATCTATACGTATACATATCTATGCATATACATGTCTATGCATGTACATGTCTATGCATATACATATCTATACATATACATATATATACATATCTATGCATAGACATACATATCTATACATATACATACCTATACATATCTATACATATACATCTACATATCTATACATCTACATGTCTATACATCTACCTATTTACACATATACATATCTATACATATACATATCTATGCATAGACATACATATCTATACATATACATACCTATACATATCTATACATATACATCTACATATCTATACATCTACATATCTATACATCTACATGTCTATACATCTACCTATTTACACATATAAATATCTATACATATACATATCTATACATATCTATACATATACATGTAAATATCTATACATATAAATATCTATACATATACATATCTATATCTACACATATCTATATCTATAGACATACATATCTACACGTACACATATCTATACATATACATATACACATTTATACATATACACATCAATACATATACACTTCCATACATATACACATCTATACATATAAATATCTATACATATAAATATCTATACATATAAATATCTATAGATACACAAATTTATACATACACAAATCTATATACACACATCTATACCTACACACATCTATACCTACACACATATACACACATATATATATATATATATATATATATATATAGTTAAATATATACACATTTATACACATTTATATATACACATATATACACGTATATACA
>SDVV010023456.1:0-12755 GCA_016164225.1 Gammarus roeselii | reverse complement strand
AATTAACTGTAATCACTCCTGCGTTCGGAGGAGTGGTTACAGTTTAATGAAGTTATCTCGCAGCTATCGATGCCAGATGCCAGATGCAGCCACATCTCTATGAACTTATTGTTCTCACACAACCGTCAGTATAAAGGTAACGTGGTAAAAGTTTAACCTGTCGTTTAGCCATGTAACTCACAATGGTCGTTCAAATGAGTCTATGAGTCAAAAAAGTGCCATATTGGTTTACCCTTAGGCAAGACCGCATTAGATGGTGGAATAAACATTGTCAAATGTCCTTAAATGGGACTCAAAAAATGTGGAGGAAATTTGGTATGATTGAATACTCCAGTGAGGTTCAAAGTCAGCGCTTCATATGTGTCACAGTCTATTCTGTAATGGGGTAGAAAAATGAGGTGATGAAAGCAGGGAAAGCCCCTGGTATGGATGCCTTTGCGACAGAGTGCCAGAAAAAGGGTGGAATAGCGATTGACGAATGGTTGGTGAGGCTACTGAACATTTGTTTTATGACGGCATGGTACCGATTCAGAAACGCTGTGCCTGCATTGTCCCGCTGTATGGGGGCAAGGAGATAAACATGAATGCTGAAACTCAGGAGGTATCAGTTTGTTATGTGTGGTCGGTAAGTTGTATGAGAGAGTGATGCTCAAAAAGATTAGAGAAAGTACGGATTGCTCAATTGTAGAGGAACAGTGTGGCTTTAAGAGGTGTAGAGGGTGTTCTGACCAGATTTTGCAGTGAGACATGTTTGTGAGGAGTACCTTGCAAAGGGAAAGGATGTACTGTGGGAATTCATGAATTTCGAAAATGCAAACGACAGGATTGTCAGGGAAGCGCTGTGGAGGGTGTGCGTTTGTGCATAGTGGACGGAATCTGTTGAAACCGGTGCAGAATATCTATGTTGTCAGCCGAACATGTGTCAGAGTGGGAAGCGAGGTGAGTGATTGGTTCATAGTGAAAGTGGGTTTGAGACAAGGCTGCGTGAGGTCTTCTTGGCGGTTCAATCTCTACATGGATGGATTGGTCAGGGAGATGAATGCGAGTGTGCTGGGTTGTGGTTAAGAGCTAGTTGATGTTCGCGGATGATACGACGCCGGTTGCGGATTCGAAGGAGAAACAATTTAGGCTAGTGTCTGAGTGGTTGGAGTGTGTGAGATGAGAAATTTTCAAGTGAACATGGGAAAAAGTTAGGTTACAAAATGTTTGAGGACTGTTGATGCGAGCAGAATTACTGTCCTTCTAAATGGAGAATTGTTGGAAGAAGTTCAGTGTTATAAGTATCTGGGCTCCCATGTGGAATGGTCTGAACTAGTGGGAACGGAAGTGAAATCGCGAGAAAAGGAGGGGTGTGAAGTGCTGGGTGCACTGATGAATGTGATGAGCTGCAGGATTTTGGGGATCGAAGCAAAGAGAGGGTTGTACGAGGATATCGTTGTCCCAATTGCGCTTTACGAAGCTGAGACTTGGGGGATGAAAGCAGAGGAGAAAATGAGGTTGAATGTTTTCGAGATGAAATGTTGGAGGAGCATGACTGGAGTGTTGCTGAGAGACAGGTTCACTAACTACGTGGTTCGAATCAGAACGGGGATGAAGAAGAAGTTGGAGGACAGAGTGGATTCACATGTCCTGAGCCAGTTCTGGCACATGGTGAGGATGGATGAAGGAAGATTGGTAACAAATGTGATGAAGGCGGAGGCGAGTGGCTGTAGGCCTAGAGCTGTGAAGCTCGCGTTATGAAGGAAAATTTTGAGGTAGCGGGAGAGCGTGCAATGAATAGGCGTGAGTGGAGAATGGTTGTGAATGGTGGACTTTTGACGCTGCCCTGATGTGCTTTCCCGATGGGATTATTATCATTATTATTATTAAATCATTTATTCCCATCGACTAGTAATAGGTTTTCAATACTTAGGTATCATTCATCTAACATACTTTTTAAACGCGTTATTTGAATTAGCGAAACGAGAAATGAAGTGAATTTGTGACAGCACATCTCCTGTCGGCGGCCGGTTTGTAGCTACTTCATGTTTCAGAACATGATTCACAACATGTGTAATTGAAATTCTTATAAAAACACAAGGGCATGGGATTGATAAATCCAAAATGAATAGATCGCAGCTCATCTCTAGTGTGCTGCGGGCTCGCCTTCATGGAACTGAACGGAATTCACAATAGACCATCATACATGTGCACATACAAATGCACATTCACATGTGCAAACACCTACTTACATATGTGGATGACAAACAGTGTAATACACATTCATATGTGCACACACTTACCTACATATATGGATGACAATTAGTATAATACGCATTCCTATGTGCTCATACATACCTAAATATATGGATGAACAACTAGTATAATACACATTCATATGTGCACACACCTAACTATATACATGTATGGATGACAATCAATATAGTACACATTCATATGTGCACACACATACCTACATATATGGATGACAATTAGTATAATTATTAAATCATTATTATATCCTTTATTTCAATCATCTGGTAATGGGTTTTTAAATTTTTAAATAGTACACACATAACTTTATTGCCGTAAACACTGTTTGAATTAACGCAAACGAAAATTCAGTTTGAAAATTGCCGCTGGTTCTGATTTCATGTGACAGATTAAAAATTATAATATTAAAATCAATGATCGACAAGGGTGGCCGTGGGTGGGGCGGGACCGGTCATCATGACGCGGCGGGGGAAACCCATCCACGCTGTTAGGCCCTGCTGCTGAAACGAACCTCGGACCGCACTCGTGACCCAGAGTGTGTGTTGTGCGGTTTCCGGACCGACCCTACAGCTCCAAACGGCTTAGTTGTGTGAGTGTGACTGTATGAGGGTGTGTGATGTGACTTGCCGTCGGACACCCCACATCCTGGGGGATTCGGCCTAGAGTCTGTATCTGTATCCGTAAAAAGAAGGTAAAGACACGTGTCGGACAGATGGAAAAATAAATATTGATAATATAGTTTTACAGAATTGCCAGTTTCGTGTGAACATATACTATTGGCTGTCAGTAAGAAAAAACGTTAACAGTGAAAATGTTTATTGGTCGTTTATCGTTCTTATCGTGATAGAGCTTATGATTGGTCATGCCATGCATTAAGCTGAACATCCACGATGTTTAGGTCAAGTCACGGCGAAATGGTGTCTAAACGCACGTAATGTTGTGTGTAAAGAGAATATCAATGTTACCTGGTCAACAACTACTGAAAAACGATCAGTTGTGATCTACTATTGTACCGCACGAATACTGAGTCCTGTTCCTACATGCTATACGGCTGCTCTATATCCTACAGTTACATCATAATTTACCTTTCATTTGTTGTTCAAATGGTGATTCTAATTCCAAGTGTTTCTTGTCTGCAATATTTTTCAAACAACATCGCAGTTGAGATGTTGTTCAAACAACAAACGCGGCTCCGTACAGCGCCAACTTCAATGGATGCTGTAACGAAGGACCATCAAAGGGGCTGCTGATTAAATCTCGGGGGCGTTTGATACAATTATCTGAAGAGGTTTCGTTTTGAGAGAGTCGTTTCCAGCATCAAAGACAAGCGCCCGAAAAGGGTGATGTTGTATGGATCCGAACACTTTCCTTTCCACTTGATAAATGAAACACGTCACCTCTACTCTACTCATATCCCTCTCCCATTGAGAAAAATACGAACCAAAACCGGTAGACAATGACACTCTATGAAAATTAAATACCGCCTCATTACTTTTGTTTGTATTGAAATATTAGGAAGCGATGGGATGACATGATTTTCCGTGCCCTATAGACGTCGGACTGTGACTGCATGGCAACATTCTCACCTTTATCTCACCTTTGCTGCCCCCCACAGCCCCAACAGCCCCGCCAACAGGGCACGCAGGCGTGGGAGGCAGTCCACCTATAAGCATTAATTGTTTTTAATAGGCCTAAGACCAATTACACACCGAACGATTGTTTGTTTATGTGCGACATTATTTATTGGTATAGGGAATGCTGTTATCGAAAAAACGTATATATCCAGTTTCAACAACACTCTCGATGTCAAGGTTCAGTTTTCCTATTCCGGTTCAGATTCCATGTTCGGGTCCGTTGATCGTTCGGTGCGGCCTTACAACGTGTACATATTGTTGCGGTTAGAATATTTTTTGCTGTACTGTATATACCAGTTAATGAACGCTATGAAGCTGACCTTACCTTCCTATGCTCGTGAGGGGATATGGGTTGGCCAAAAACAACAATTTCCCGTCATTATAACCTAAAATTTCTTCACTGAGTTACTTATCCATTCACGGCCAATCGTTGGCGTCAACTACCGGAAAAAATCTTGCCTAAGCAAGCTAAATTAATGAAGAGGTGTCCAGTCCATCACGAAGCTCGTTTGGTCTGACATAGAGCGAGCATTTAATCGATAACATGACGTAGATCCATGAGCGGCACTTATTATAGATCCTTCGTTGTGTTCCTGTCATATATTCGAATAGTCCCATCATAAACTTCGTATATACAATCCAATACAAGTTTATTTGCACCTTTCTAAAGTCGTGATTCTGTTCCATACTCACTCTTTCCCATCAATCCCACATCATGCATGTGCCTGCCTCTAATATATACTCGTGGTTCCCTATCTAAATTTCTTGTATTTTACCGCCCTCTGAGCGTACCAGAGCTCCTAGTATAAGTATAGAAGATTATTTAACGCTCGGACATGAAATCTCTTATGCCTAAGCAAAAACAATGTAATTGATTCGCCTGAGAATATGGTGCTGTAGACGTGGAAGAATGGTCAGGTGTTACCTGTCGGCAGCGGATACCCTCTTGTGATGCTGGCCAGCCTCGGCACATGTTGAGGGACGGGTGGAATCTACTACTTGGCAAGGCGAAACTAGCAAGCAGCTGGATGACGCAAAATAACGGAGAATACAAAGCAATTCAAATACCATTGGTGACTAACTTGATAGATAAAAGTTATATGCATATACTTTCATCTCGCCTGTCGGCGACTGTACAGGTGGTCTGAATAATTGAAGAGCATCCGTCCGTTTCGATAGATCAATAACGCAATCGTTTGCTCCGTGACGTCAACAACGCATCCTTCCGATCTGTGACGTCAACAGAGTATTCATCCGTTCTGCAACGCTTACAATGCATGCAATCGTTCTATGACGTCAACAACGCATCCTTCGTTGAGTGACGTTAGCAACGCGTTCGTCTGATCTGTGAGGTCAACGCAACGTTCGTTCTGTGACGCCAACAACGCATCTGCTCGATCTGTGACGTCCACAATGAATCCATCCGTTATCAGACGTCATAAACGCATCCATCCGTTGTGACGTAAACAGCGCATCATTCGTTGTGTGACGTCAACAACGAATCTTTCGTTCTGTGACGCCAACATTGCATCCGTCCGTTCTGTCACGTCAACAACACTTCGTCCGTTCTGTGACGTCGAGAACGCATCGTCTGTTCTGTGACGATGACAGCGCAGCCGTCCGTTGTGTGACGTCAGCAACGCGTCCGTCCGTTATGTGACGCGTCCGTCCTAAATTGCACTTCAAACTAGAAGTTATTATTCTGCTTTCTAGCATGCAGGCTGGAAACTAATGTTCAACTAGTTCACAGTGAGTCACAGTTGCCAGTTCTGTATTGCTAACCAAACAAAACTGGTCGTAATAATGGACAAGATCAGTTGTCATGCACAAGACGCTCTGACCCTGTACCGGAATACAGTTGTTGCCTAACACAAATTATCATCGGGTCCTATTGACGCATGCTAGGACCGCTCTGCGCCATCTGTAAGGAGTGAGCTGCATCAAAATGTCATGTTTGTTCATGAAACCATAAAGCCATCAGTTTCATTGTAACATCAATACTCTTTTCTCGGATCCCCGCTCCCGTTCATGCGCGTCAAAATGCGATGCAATCAAATGTTAATCAGCAAGGAATGTTGAGCTTTTCACGTCGTAACGGAGGCGCCGAATGCCTGCAGGTATGAAATAAAACGGGCCGATCAGAGGCCCAAGAGGCGCCAGATGTCTGCAGGTATGAAACAAAACGGGCCGATCAGAGGCCCATGAGGCGCCAGATGTCTGCAGGTATGAAATAAAACGGGCCGAGCAGAGGCCCAAGAGGCGCCAGATGTCTGCAGGTATGAAATAAAACGGGCTGATCAGAGGCCCAAGAGGCGCCAGATGTCTGCAGATTAGATAGAAAACAAGACTATTTTCCTGAGGCAAGTAAGTAATTTCTGCTCCTCGTAGAGATGAGCCGAAGAACATTATTAGTTTCTCAACAGAATTTATTATAGGTGGAGTCTTGTAATATGTTTCCATTGGCATGCTCTTCAGTATCACAAATAAGTGTGTAATATTAATTTTAACCGTCAAGTTACATTCGTTTCAGTCTTTGAAGTTCACGTTCCCATATTCGTCCGTTAACTGAGTAGTTGTTCGAGATAAATAATGACGATAGTTTTAAATCTTAAATTTAGTCGCAGGCAGTCACGATACATTTCAAGGTAGACATGGGTTGAAAAACATGTAAACGTTGCTCGGACACATGTGTTTTCTGATCAGATGAATAAAGACTGTAGTAAGTCATAACTGTAATTTGTTTATATTCCCACAATTACAATCTAAATCCCATCCGAATACATGTGACAATTTGGAATATAGTGTAACATGCAAAAGTTTTTAGACTAGTCTAAAAAATCGGTACTAAAACCCACAAAATCATTATATACATTTAGAATCATGTGTTTACCACAAAGCGAATTGATAATTTCTGCTGTCTCTCAAAAGTACTGTCCAAATTTGACTCTGGATATTACATTTCAAGTTGAAAATTATAACGTTGATAAACCAATTAGCGCATGAATTTCATCTCCAAATAATCTGCATGTGTAGCAAGAATTCAAATAAACTTCAACCCTCGTAGGGCAGTAACTCGAACACTTGAGGAATCGCTTACAATTCACTAAGGTGGACGAGTGCCTCAAAGCCCCGCGTTGATGCGATCCTGTCAAAGACGCTTGCGCCAGAAACATGGCACTCAATTTGGACCGGTGACCTCGCAAGATATTTTGCGAGAGCGGCGATTTCGATCCCACACAACTTCGCTCCCAAGTGAGGAGTGCGCTGCAATCGCTCCCAACAGAGGAGAGGGCTGTTTCCACTCCCACTAGAGGAAAGCTGCGCTTCCGCTCCCAACAGAGGAAAGCGGTGGTTCTGCTCCCGGCAGAGGAGAGCGGTGCTTCCGCTCTCAACAGAGGAGAGCGATGTTTTTGCTCCCAACAGAGGAGAGCGGTGCTTCCGCTCCCAACAGAGAAGAGCGGTGCTTCCGCTCCCAACAGAGGAGAGCGGCGCTTCCGCTCCCACAGAGGAGAGCGGTGCTTCTTCTCCCAACAGAGAAGAGCGGTGCTTCCACCACCAGGAGAGGATAGCGGTGCTGCCGCTCCCAACAGAGGAGAGCGGTGCTTCCACCACCATGAGAGGATAGCGGTGCTGCCGCTCCCAACAGAGGAGAGCGGTGCTTCTGCTCCCAACAGAGGAGAGCGGTGCTTTTGCTTCCAACAGAGAAGAGCGTTGCTTCTGCTCCCAACAGAGAAGAGCGGTGCTTCCACCACCAAGAGAGGATAGCGGTGCTGCCGCTCCCAACAGAGAATAGCGGTGCTTCTACTCCCAACAGAGGAGAGCGGGGCTTCTGCTCCCAACAGAAAAGAGCGGTGCTTCCACCACCATGAGAGGAGAGCGGTGATTCCGCTCCCAACCGAGGAGAGCGGGGCTTCTGCTCCCAAAAGAGGAACGCGGTGCTTCTGCTCCCAACAGAAGAGAGCGGTGCTTCTGCTCCCAACAGGAGAAAGCGGTGCAGAACAACAGAGGAGAGCGGTGATTCCGCACCCAACAGGGAAGAGCTTTGCTTCTGCTCCCAACGGAGGAGAGCGGCGTTTCCGTTCAGAACAAGGATAGCGGTTTTTCTGCTTCCAACGGAGCAGATGAAGAATCGAATTTGAAGATAGTGAAACAAGGAATGGAATCACAATTTTGATCATACAATATCAATATGTTCAGTTCCACTGAATTTATCTATTTATCTATGACTTGAATAGTTGGATGATTATTGTTCAGTTCAATAAGGAGATACACACGTGAGATTGTTGAATACCTATTGATGATTCAAGTCGAATGAGTTATATTTACTTATTATATGAATTTAAAAGTATATATTCGTTTATTAGTGTTACCTAATTATGTTGCATGGTAACGAAGAAAAATTCGTTTCGTTTTGAGATTTATAGATATTCGATCAAGAAAGGTGAACCTTTCGGTGATTATTAATAGTGTATGCATTTTCATAGAGCCACAGTAAAATTAATATCGCAGCAGAAACACTCTGAAATATTGTTTCTTTTCCCTCACACGTGGAAAGCTAACGAATTTATTTCACTTTAATGAAATCAGTTCCGCCCTTTGAAGGAAAAAGGTTCAAACAAATTTATTTCGCACTGAAATACAATCACGGATTGTTTTGTGGCGCCGTAGTTTTTATAGGAAATACATCATCGCCAGATGCTAAGATCAAATCAGTTGTAATTAAAAGGCTATATCAATAATTATTGAAATGTGAACGTAAATATAAAATGTGCTTAACGGTGGTTCAAAAAAAAATCGTTCTCCTAATTAAGTGAATCGTTCCTACTGATTGGTTTTTCGTTATTTATATTAGCAATTAGCTGTTAAATTTTAATTGGAAATGTTAACATACGATATTTCGGTGCTGCAGCTTTGCCCTGCATATTCAATAGTTTCAAATAAGCTGTCACTTGCTCCTCTCGCATTATAACATTAAATCAACGAAAATGCACATCAGCGAAGAGTAATTTGTTAGTGAATAAAGATTCGCAGAATTAATTTATAATTGTTATAATCTATACAGTCAAACTCCCGCTTAAAAAAAATACTATGTAAATATTTATAGAAACTCCTATCAAGAATGGTACAGAAATGTTTTCTCCCTATCCAAAGCCAATCATTAACTAACTTCATAACACCGCCTCACCAGCACGTAAACGAATTCTCAAATGATGCTTTTATTTATCATTCCAATGCGGCAGTATGATTTTGTTTATCATTTCAATGCGGCAGTAGGATTTTATTTATCATTTCAATGCGGCGGTATGATTTTAAATAGTTTTCTCACAGTTGGTAACTTCCTATAGTCAGAGTTACAACGGCGAGAAAGGCATAGTTGTACTCGGTAAATAGTAGGAGTAAAACTCCCCCACATGCTAGAGTAGAACTCTAGTGCCGTTTACTCTACAACTCTAGAAGCAGAATTGTTCCTCAAAACAAAAGGTGTAGCGGACTCTTATACGAGTTTTATCCGTTCTTCCCATTGTAGTAATAAGACGATTTTTGCTGACTCCTATAGGATACAGGAGGAACGATGCGGGAGTTCATTTACTACGTTACCAGAGCAATGCAATTCCTGCAGTATTGAGTTTGTGATTTGAAATGTTTACACAGTTTAATCTTCAGATATACGATAAATTCATCAGAACTCTCTCACTGTCGGGTACCTCCGCAAGCATTCCAGTCTCGCATTGCTTTCCTCACCACCTTTTTTTTCTTCGTCAATCGTAGTCGTAGACCACCACCGACCTCGCCTACAACGATACCTCAGAAGCTTGTCCCTTCTGCACCACAGTCATTTTAATCACATCGTTTCACCACTCGCAACCATTCAACCTACACCCGCCCACACGCCGCGCAGCAAATCCATGTCTCGTACATCTCAACATCACACCTCTTAACAAGAAAATATTCTGAAGAGAGTAAATGAAGGTGATGAAGGGGGAGATCGGGAAGAAGTAGGTAGTGTATAATGAAAACGGCTGGTTATTGTTGGAGAGTGGTGAGGCACGGACGTGGGTGGCAGATAATTTTGAGCAGGTGTTGAATGTTGAGTATGTCAGAGCGGCTGACATTGTTGTTGTAAGCGAATGTACACGACGACTGGTTTGGGAGCAAGAGTTGTGGCTGTCACAGGGAAAGAGGTGCAGGTGGTAAGTGGTTGAGTAGATGAAAACAGGGGTTTGGAGGGCGTTGCTAGTGAGCGGGGGAGTAGAGGTAGTCGAATAGTTGATGATGCAACTGAATCTGGCTTTGGTGTCGGGCGTAGTTCCGCTTGCGTGGCCTAGAACTTGCATTGTACCGATGTTCAATTGAAAATTAGCTTAAATGAATTGAGCAATTAAATAGATTTCGTTTGTTGTGTTTAGTTGGCAAGATATAAAGGGAAGTGCGAATCGAAAAGACTAGAGGCAGAACGCATTATACGGATTGGGAGGAACAGTGGGGCTTCAGCAGTGGCAGAGGGTGTGTAGTTCAGTTTTTCGTAGTGAGACAAATCTGGAAGAAGTACTTTGCACCGGGTATGGATGTATTCTGTACCTTTAAATATTTGGAAAGGGCTGCAATAGGATTGACAGAAGGGCGTGGAAGATGATTTGTTAGAGGCGTTCCAGGGTATTAATGTTGACAGCCCACCGTGTATCAGAATAGGGAGTGTGGTGAGTGATAGGCTTACAGTGAAAGTGGAACTGAGATAAGGTTTTGTTTGTCATACTGGCTGTTCGAGATCTTTACAAATGGAAAGGTCCGGTAGTTGAACGCTAGTGAATTGGTTCTAAGTGTAGTGTTGTTGGGTCAGTTGAGATTTACCGATTACACGGCACTGAGGGCGAATTCAGTAGTGAAGTTGTGATTGCAATTTTGAGGAAGCTCAGTATTTCAGATACATAGGCTCAGCTGTGGAAAATATTGTACTAGTGGAAACTGAGGTGAATTCTCGAACGAAGGAAGTGTGTAAAATGTTGAGAATATTTTGTACTGTAAAGTCGTGTTGAACAATAGAAATAAAAGCAAAGAAAGGGTTGTTTGTGGGTGCTGTTGTCCCAACTGTGTTCTGCAAGGCGAGGTGAGAATAAGATTGACTGTTTTCGAAACGATATACATTAGATGTACGGCCGATTTGACGCTTAAGAACAGGATCAATGAAAACGTTTTTTCCGACTTAGAACTGGAATGACGAGAAAGTTGGGGACAGTTGATTCAGGAGTTCTGAGGTTGTTCGGGCAGATGGTTAGGATGAATGATGGGAATTGGGTTGAAATGGCGATGAAAGTGATGGTGGGTGGGGTTAGATGGAGGGCGCCAGGCTGCATGGGTAAACCGGGGTTTACTCATTCATGACTGATCTCTGACCGCATCCCTGACCGAAGTGTGTGTTGCGGGGTCCTGGCTAGACCTTTTAGCGTTAACAAGGCTAAATTTTGGTTCGTGTGTGAGTGCAAGTGAGAAAGGAGTGCGGTCCTGAGGTCGGTCACCCTTCTCCTGTAGAATTCGGCATGTCCTCTGTTCCTGTATGTATCTGTTCATGTTCCGTGTGTATCTGCATAAATCAATGTATGTACGTCGTTTCGGCAACTGATGGTAAATGAAGCATCATCCACAAACACTGGTTCCCAAAATGAAACTTTGATGTTCCTCCAATGGTTTATCTGAATTGACTTTATGACCACATTTACGTGTTAAAATACTTGACTAATCAGAAAAGCTTACATTCAGTGTTGGCATTAAATTAAACGATCACATTCCGACGTTTAAAAGTTTCTATGTACGAAGCCTATGAAGCCTTTACTTAATGTCTGATACCTTTAATTGGGTTTAATACAGGCTTTCTGGTATCCATGTGTAGAGTTTATATCCCGTGTCACACATTGCCACAAAAAAATACTCCTGAACAACAATTAAACCACAGGAAACTTGAGTGTGAGAAGTACGATTCTGTATAACAAACACAGATGACGGATCGAGACACTAATTCATTTCCGTGGCCTAGCAAGCATATTGGCACCGACGAGCGGCCGAGGCGGCTGTCTCGAGCGAACCATGAAAGCACACACACAACCACCACTGACTGCAGAAACCCAAATATGGGGACTGCTGTTAGTGTAGGCAAGGGGAAAAATAAGTTTAAACCAGTCTAAGCAAGTAAAACGTGCATGTAAAATAAGTTAGTAATACGTTAGTTCAGGCAAGTAAAACATATTACTCCCTTCATGTTCAGCAGGATGAGTAAATTTGTTCTTGTAATTTTATGTGTGTGGGTAACCTAAACAAACCGAATTGGCCGCCAGAGCGTATCATTTTTGTTCTATTTTCATGAAAACTTTTTGTTGATATTATTAACCTCGAGAAGTAACTTGTTTTTTGTCGTTCGAGCTAAGATACTTGTTTAGACATTTTAGTAGTTGCTGCAAACAAATTTCCGCTGTTAGTAGATAAATACTTTGTAATTCGGAGCCTGTGCAGCACACATTAACTTCAAGTTCCAAGGATCAAAGGTAATGTCAGAGTCAGTTTGAAGTGCTGGTGACATCATTCTCACGCCATCACATTTCTTCGTTCGCACAAACCCCTTTGCAAGGTGGCGCTTAATAACATTTTAATCCCGGCAGCTCTGATCAGTCCGGACTTCAGGTCCTTCTTTGACCTGATTAGCAACTCGATTGATGCAAGGCAGTGAGCCGGGGAATTGCAGCCCCTCGAGTCTTGGGAGTGTTACCTGATTATAGAAACTATGCTTAGTGTGAGCTAGACTCCAGGAATTTACCTTTTAATTTCCACGTGGGTTGCGAACTGATTAAACTGCAGGTAGGGTGAGGAAAAATATTTGTC
>SDVV010023455.1:0-12756 GCA_016164225.1 Gammarus roeselii | reverse complement strand
GAGATGAGGGAGAAGAGTAGTCTCCTAAAGCGCCCAGCATGCAGATGAGAGAGAAGAGTAGTCTTCCAGAGCGCTTAGCATGGAGATGAGGGAGAAGAGTAGTCTCCTAAAGCGCCCAGCATGCAGATAAGAGAGAAGAGTAGTCTCCCAGAGCGCTTAGCATGGAGATGAGGGAGAAGAGTAGTCTCCTAAAGCGCCCAGCATGCAGATAAGAGAGAAGAGTAGTCTCTCAGAGCGCTTAGCATGGAGATGAGGGAGAAGAGTAGTCTCCTAAAGCGCCCAGCATGCAGATAAGAGAGAAGAGTAGCCTCTCAGTCAAAATGCTTTGAACTTTCATTCATTTCTGATCGGTCGCTTTTGACTTATCTTGTGACGTCACGAGACTACACCTAGGCCTGTAGCCTTATGTGGCCTTGTATGGGTTAAGCCCATGCACCCGGTGAGGTTTCAGCTGTTCGTGATATAGTTATTGCAACACAATTCTTGATTAACTTGTGGGAGGACTTACTTACATCACAAACTATTTGCGTCTGTTGTGTATACGTTACTATACGATGAATGTATAGAGGATCGTCGTTCTGCATATGTTTTCCTTTTTCCCCAGCTCTTAGTTCTAGTCTACACTCACTCCTCCATTTGATTTTCTCATAGACGCTGCCGGTTTTTTCATCCCCACTGGACAACGACGGGAGGATTTTTGAATTATCTCCGTATTGTCTCCTCATATTGAGAGTCTGATTAGGTTTTGTAATTTTTTTACACACATTGCGTTATTTCTGTGCATTTTTTTTCCATTAAAAATAGTTACCGGAAATCAATTATACAAAGATGAATTCTTCTAAGAGATTTAATTTGAAAATTGACCTACGATGTATGAAATTTTACGAATTCCCTGCCAAAGGTCTTACAAATATTTTATGTTATTCACCATGTTCTTATCTATAAAGATCTTATCCACATTTCCTCACCCTATCTATACTCTTCTAACTCAAATCTGCTTATCTCTTACAAACTTGCATCTTCAGTGTGTTATGGGGCAGTCTTTCTTATACTGGAGCTCCAGATAATGGTTATAGGTAAACAATCTTACTCTTTCTTGTCCTAGAGCGCCAGATGATGGTTATAGGTAAACAATCTTACTATTCCTTGTCCTAGAACTCCAGATAATGGTTACTGGTAAACAATCTTAATCTTTCTAATCATAGAGCGCCAGATGATGGGTACTGGTAAACAATCTTAATCTTTCTTATCATAGAGCGCCAGATAATGGGTACCGGTAAGCAATCTTAATCTTTCTTATCATAGAGCGCCAGATAATGGCAACCGGTAAACAATCTTAATCTTTCTTATCATAGAGCGCCAGATAATGGGTACTGGTAAACAATCTTAATCCTTCTTATCATAGAGCGCCAGATAATGGGTACCGGTAAACAATCTTCTGCATAAATGAAATCAATTAAAATATTGTAGCGCCGGATGAATAGCATCTAAGAGATTAGAGTTTCTAGTTGTTAATGTATTAGACACCGAGAACACTGAATGGTTGGAGGTATGGAGAGCTACGAAGCTCTTGATGTTACATTTGTACTCTTAGGTTTGCTTCTTCAGAAGCTTTCAAGCCGTCTTTCATTTCACTCATTAAAATAGATTCAAATGTAAATATTACACATGAAATGTTGTTAGTGTTGTGTATATATTTATTAGTATGGTGTACAAATGTGTCGTCAGGGTACCGCGAGGATGTTCAAATAAAACTCATTTTGTTGAGGTGCCACGCCTTTGTAGGTTGTTTCTTGATATGCAGTCTTGCCCCATAATGTTCATTACATGAGTTATGTAATATCAATATTGTTGATTATAGTTTGTAAAAGACGTTAGCCTTTCCAGGCGACGGTCGCTATTGATCAAGCTCGGTGTTCCTCTTTATTTACAGGAAAGCTTGAACGAGAAACTGAAATTTCTTATCACAAAGAGCCGTGACCAGCGTCCTGGCAATACCTCTACATGTATAGACCTGAACTGACCCTGGCATGCGGCACCTCGCAATAGCGATCCAAATTTGTCAAAAAAAGTTTAAGACAGCAAATTTGGCGCATTTAAATATCATGAAAATCCCATTTCCAGTGTTTTTATTGACCAACCTTGACCACGCTTGTGACGTTGCTCAGGGAAGTATCAGGCCTATAGGTGGGGGAGGCATTTGCTCAGGCCACTTGACCCCGTTTGTGACGTTGCAAGAGGGAGGATCAGGCCATCAGTGTGGGCAGCATTGGCCCAGGCTGCTTGTAGACCACTTGACCACGTTTGTGACGCTGCACAGGGAAGGAATAGGTCTTTATATTTACGAAGCTTTGGCTCAGGCCACTTGCTGACCACTTGACCACGTTTGTGATGCTGCACAGGAGTGGAACAGGCCTGTATATGTATGAGGGTTCATCTCAAGCCACTTGCTGACCACTTGACCACGTTTGTGACGCTGCGCAGGGGAGGAACAGACCTGTATATGTCCGAGGCTTTAGCTCAGGTCCCTTGCATGTTTAGGTTCCTCAAGCGGCCATGATTAGAGTTCATCAGCAGCCGACTCTTGAGTGTCGACTCATGAGTTGTTCTGTCCAAACGAGTTCTCGAATTATTTTAAGACAAGAAAACGAAAAATTAATTTTGCTGTTGAGGTCGTCCAGCAGGCCATAATTTAGTCCACGCTGACCAGTTCTGATGAATCATTCTAAATGTATGACACAAAACTTCAGAGCAAATTTGCTTAGGAATGTCCACGTGGTATTATGTAGCGATGGCTGCATTCGAGTGAGAATTTCAGCTCATTTCGTTGAAATAATAACGTTTAAGTTCATTTGGTGTATGATATTTTCAATTATTTTATGATACAACAAATAAAATGTTTATTAAGAGTAGCCAACTTCCGCTAAGGTGTAAAAACTAACCATGTAATGTCGGTTGAAAATTGTGTGGGTGAAAAGGGCGAAAAATAAACAGATTTTGTCCAATTCTGCCGCGTGGAATTCGAACAACGTAATGGGAGTTTGTAATTAGTTACTCTAAAGTACTCGGCCATGTCCACGTGGGCTTGGTGGACATTTGAAACTTTTGAAATTAGTTATTGGCTCGTGAACGCGGACACAATGTTGAGTTGCTGAGAACTTTGTGCAGCCTCCTGACGCAGCAGATGTTGATGTCCTGACGCAGCAGATGTTGATGTCCTGACGCAACAGATGTTGATGTCCTGACGCAGCAGATGTTGATGTCCTGATGCAACAGATGTTGATGTCCTGACGCAGCAGATGTTGATGTTCTGAAGCAGCAGATGTTGATGTCCTGACGCAGCAGATGTTGATGTCCTGACGCAGCAGATATTGATGTCCTGACGCAGCAGATGTTGATGTCCTGACGCAGCAGATGTTGATGTCTTGACGCAGCAGATGTTGATGTCCTGACGCAGCAGATGTCGATGTCCTGACGCAGCAGATGTTGATGTCCTGACGCAGCAGATGTCGATGTCTTGACGCAGCAGATGTTGATATTCTGGCGCAGCAGATGTTGATGTCCTGACGCAGCAGATATTGATGTCCTGACGCAGCAGATGTTGATGTCCTGACGCAGCAGATGTCGATGTCTTGACGCAGCAGATGTTGATGTCCTGACGCAGCAGATGTTGATGTCTGAAGCAGCATAAGCTGATGTCTTGAAGCAGCAGATGTTGATGTCCTGACGCAGCAGATGTTGATATCCCGACGCAGCAGATGTTGATGTCCTGACGCAGCAGATGTTGATGTCTGAAGCAGCAGATGTTGATGTCTTGAAGCAGCAGATGTTGATGTCCTGACGCAGCAGATGTTGATGTCCTGACGCAACAGATGTTGATGTCCTGACGCAGCAGATGTTGATGTCCTGACGCAGCAGATGTTGATGTCCTGAAGCAGCAGATGTTGATGTCCTGAAGCAGCAGATGTTGATGTCCTGGTTTCAGCAGATGTTGATGTCTGAAGCAGCAGATGTTGATGTCCTGGTTTCAGCAGATGTTGATGTCTGAAGCAGCAGATCTTGATGTCCTGAAGCAGCAGATGTTGATATTCTGACGCAGCAGATGTTGATGTCCTGACGCAGCAGATGTTGATGTCCTGACGCAGCAGATGTTGATGTCCTGACGCAGAAAATGTTGATGTCGTGACGCAGCAGATGTTGATGTCGTGACGCAGCAGATGTTGATGTCCTGAAGCAGCAAATGTTGATGTCCTAATGCAGCAAATGTTGATGTCCTGATGCAGCAGATGTTGATGTCCTGAAGCAGCAGATGTTGATGTCCTGAAGCAGCAGATGTTGATGTCCTGAAGTAGCAGATGTTGATGTCCTGAAGCAGCAGATGTTGATGTCTTGAAGTAGCAGATGTTGATGTCCTGAAGTAGCAGATGTTGATACTCTGACGCAGCAGATGTTGTTGTTGTTATCGCATTGGCCTGATAACCGTGCATTAATTGCCATGTACGTTAACCCGGCGGACAGAGAACCATAGAGAAGCGGGAGCTGTCAGTCTAGTCTCGAAACAATACCCGAACTCTAAATGTCTCTGTACGAACAAAATTCAAACACAAAATGTCTCTGAACAATACTCGAACACAAAATGTCTCTGAACAAAATTCAAACACAAAATGTCTCTGTACAATACTCGAACACAAAATTTCTCGGAACAATACTTGACCACAAAATGTCTCTGTTCAATACTCGAACACAATTGTCTCGGAACAATCCTCGAACACAATTGTCTCGGAACAATACTCGAACACAAAATGTCTCTGAACTATACTCGAACACAAAATGTTTCAGAACAATACTCAAACACAAAAAGTCTCGGAACAATACATGAACACAAAATGTCTGTACAATACTCGAACACGAAATTTCTCGTAACAAAACTCGAACACAAATGTCTCGAAACAATACTTGAACACAAAATGTCTCGGAACAATACTCGAACACAAAAAGTCTCGGAACAATACTTGAACACAAAATGTCCTGGAACAATACTCGAACACAAAATGTTTCGGAACAATACTCGAACACAAAAAGTCTCGGAACAATACTTGAACACAAAATGTCCTGGAACAATAGTCGAACACAAAAAGTCTCGGAACAATACTTGAACACAAAATGTCCTGGAATAATACTCGAACACAAAAAGTCCCGGAACAATACTTGAACATAAAATTTCCTGGAACAATACTCGAACACAAAATGTCTCGGAACAATACTCGAACACAAAATGTCTCGGAACAATACTCGAGCACAAAACTCAGCCGAGTAGGAGGCGTGGGACATTATGTCGCTCTTTATTGCATGTATATGTTTGTGTCTGAATGAACCCACTCCTACACAGAGTTCATCTACTATTCTTTATGCACTATTAAATAAAGTCACAGCAATGATACGTGATCACTTTCTATATTACTAACCCAAACACAAGGTCTTGTCGATCCTATCCAGCAACGCGTGTCGTAATAACATTTATTAATTGGAAGAAAGAACATGGTTCAGAGAAGTTAATATATCTTAATACTGTCTATAGGTAACTGCCACGACGCTAATAACCACCTACGTGCATTATGTATTTCAGTAGATAAATTGTTATCGGCTTGTAAAATAAAATTGATTTAATGTATTTTCCTCACCCAACCTTATTGGACGTTTTGTTAGTGAGGCATTAAAACTTCGCTCAGGCATGACAGGCTTCTGCTTGATGTTGTTTTCTCGTAGAATCAGGACAATGTAGTAAATCGGTTGATTCATAGTTTCTAAGCGTTACCTAAGCTAATTTGTTGTCACTATGTGTTTGTTAGACTTTTGAAGTAGAAAACTATATCGAGAGCTGCAAACTTCTGTCCTCTCAGTGAAAGGGCTTTACTTCCTTTCAAATGATCTCAGTTTTGCTATTTGAATGATCGTCGTTTGAGTTGGTTCTTCCTCAATTGGGGGCAAATGTACATTTTAGATAGCTCACACTGTTTCATCGTTGAAGAAAGACATACAAGAAGTCAATCTTCTCGTTTTGCCTTGCAAATGCTGACGTTCACACATTGCTTAGATAAGTGAGAATTGTTAAGTGGTTTAATTGATGATAATTTTATCGTATTCTTGTACAAATAAGAGTTTGTAATTGCAGCTAAAAAATCATGCCTGTATTAAAGAAGATTTGAAGGAGAACCTATCATGGCATAGTCACGAAGCAGTATCTGCGCGTACTAGTAGTCGACATCTCCAACATGTCAGCATTCCACCACTCGTTCCATCTACGAGTGTCGTGGGCAGTCGAAGGCTGGGATGTTGTCATTTCAAAAATGGCATTTTTTTTTATACCAGCAGATTTACAGTTACATAAATCCACTCTACGGCGCTTGTTAAGCAACACTTGATTAACATCAATTTCGAGGAATACTGGGGCGTTGTTCATTCCTCTTTTTTTAACACCACAACGAGCGCGAACAATGGGCGGGCACGCTTGTTGTGAATGCACGGCTAAACGTGAAAGCCTCGCTAACCTAGCCTAGATCATTGCTTACCCAAAAGTCATTAGTACGTGCAGAAAATCACGGGTGGATTGCTCATATGTCTTGACCATACAAGAGCTCGACCATACATTTATATCAATGTTACATACAGCCTGCTGCGCGACAAACCAATCTCTATAAATGTCGACTTCTATCTGTGGCTGTTTGCGGGGCCAAACAGGTTCCCGAAAATAAATTCTGGGGATATCAAAGGGGCATACTAATAAAATCTACAATCTTCAGTTGCTTGCTTTATATATTAATCGTAGTTTGAACATCCATGAGAACATGAGAACGGGCCGCGAGGGTTATGGCTGGGAGAGTGGCAGTGAAGCGATGACGGAGGAACGAACCGCGATGGTTGACTGGGAGAGTGGCAGTGAAGCGATGACGGAGGAATGGGCCGCGAGAGTCGTGGCTGGGAGAGTGGCAGTGAAGCGATGACGGAGGAACGAACCGCGAAGGTTGGCTGGAAGAGTGACAGTGAAGCGATGACGGAGGAACAAACCGCGTGGGTTGGCTGGGAGAGTGACAGTGAAGCGATGACGGAGGAACGGGCCGCGAGGTTGTGGCTGGGAGAGTGGTAGTGAAGCGATGACGGAGGAACGGGCCGCGAGAGTCGTGGCTGGGAGAGTGACAGTGAAGCGATGACGGAGGAACGAACCGCGAGGGTTGGCTGGGAGAGTGGCAGTGAAGCGATGACGGAGGAACGGAAATCAATGTCGGTCAAGAAACAGTATTTATTGACATTTTTCAGTTACTTCGTCCGATTTATGCAAGGGTGTTTTGAATATAATACTTTGAAAATGTCTCTAACCTTCTATTTTGCCCAGCACCGACGACAATCAGGTAAACAACCGCCTGTCGAACATAACAGGCTCCACGTTAAATAGTGGAGCATGGATGTTTGACAAGCTGTTATTTGCCGCCTGACAAACATACTACAGCCTGCTTTCTAAGCAACATTAACCGGCAATAATTCATAAAAAGTGTCATTTTGAATCGTGACGCCTGCGGCTCTCAAAATAATTTAAACAATTAATTAGAAAAACACACCAGGTTCACGTTGACACACCAGGGCCATGTTGACACACCAGGGGCATGTTGACACGCCAGCGCCATGTTGACCACCAGGGCTTTGTTGACACACCAGGACCATGTTGACCCACCAGGGCCATGTTGACACATCAGGGGCATGTTGACACACCAGGGCCATGTTGACACAAATGTCATGTTGACAAATCAGAGCCATGTTGACACACCAGGGTCATGTTGACACATCAGGGTGATGTTGACACATCAGGGCCATGTTGACACAGCAGGGCCATGTTGACAAACCAATGTCATGTTGACACACCAGGGCCATGTTGACACCCCAATGTCATGTTGATACACCAATGTCATGTTGACACATCAGGGCCATGTTAACACATCAGAGCCATGTTGACACACCAGGGCCGTGTTGACACATCAGGGCCATGTTGCAATTTTCACACTTTGAACTAAACCACTAATCATTCATCAGCGATGCCCCGCTAGAGCTCACAAATGTTACACGTTCTCGAGTAACTGAGATTCAAGATGTAAACAAACCGAATTAAACATAACATTTTAACTCAGGCTGCAATTTGTTTAGAAAATTTATTGTAAACTTCCTTGCAATTTATTTTCTCGTCACTCAGAACGCTGGGATGTCATTTCAAAATGTCACGTGACGAAACCAACCACTGAACATCGCAGTTGCAGTGTAGCCGGCGCAACTACCCTGCTTTTGCTTGGGCTAGAGCTCATTGCACCTCGGGCTATTGTGGCCTGTTGCGGTAACCCGGTGTCGTAACTGCAACAACCTATCAGTGACCAGCGTAACTCCAGGGTTACGGACCACTGATCGCCATCAACCCCAGGGTTAGAAATGCAACGCACCTCAGTTTTTTTTATCACATAAACTTGCCAAGATGCCACCATTAAAGTGTTCTATGAGATTATAAATTTAATCAAGGTGAATCATGTCAGCAAATTTTTGTTCTTAGAATACCTACCAAATGCGCCAAATTGAGGTGTTGAATGACGAAAATCCTGAGACTATAGGCCAGGCATGAGTGAATACCTGGACTCCTCCATGAGCTTCGGCCCCTAGGAATTAGGGTTAAAAAGTCCAGAAATATTTTTCTCTGTGGGAGGAGTTACGACCGTACTCCTTACGTGTCGTAAGAGGCGACCATTATGAGCAGAGCGAAGGGTCTAGGGATCCCCTCTGAAATGTTCTCTCTTAGACGGCAAGATGAGAGGGGAGAGGAGAAGCACCCGCTATCCCGTCCTTGGTTATCGTTGAGTAACAGTCCGGACGAGGGTGGTGGCGGGCCAGACTATTATGCTGACTTTGATCACAGGTCTAACTCATGATTCGAAGTGTGTGTTGCGGAGTCCCGACCGAACTCTTTAGCGGTAAAAGGTTAAGTTTTGGCATGTGTGCATGATAATGTGTGAAGTGTAAGGAGCGTCTTGCCGTCTGCTACTCCGCTTAAGAGAGATGCGGCCTTGCTAGGGCTGGGAGACATAAGAAGTTGCATCCAGCAGGTTGATAAGGCAGCCTTTCATCTGGCCTAATTCACACATGCCGGAGCAGATGGCACCGTACGCAGCTCGTTGCGAGAGCAGACCACTATGCACTGTTAAGAAGTGAAGAGCGCTGTTAAAGTTCAGGTGGCCCTTCTCTCATAAAAATATAGCAATTTTTATTGATTAAAGCAACTTGTTTCCTCGATCCTTTAAGTGTCTGTAGTTAGTACATATGAATGTCTGGCAAGATGTGCCGGGATTAGGATTAGTTTTGATTGTAGTATGTACGTATGTATATGTCCGTTGGGCCGTAAAATTAAACGTCCATTTACTCATGAATCTTCCTTGAAGGGTAACAGTGAATGCATAGCGTCTCAATTCTTAAGAATACTCTAAAATGTTCATTCCAAAGGTTAGATAAAGGTATTTACAAAGGATAAAAGTAGTGTCGTTAGAACACCCGAGACAAACTCGAGTTGGTCAAACTTTGTAACATGTTTCTATGGCAAAAAAGTAAACAAAAAAACGTCGAAATGGCTCATCATTATCCAAGATGTTTTAAATAAAGAATATTAGCATAAATGCCCTGCCCCAGTGAAGACGACTTACCTGCATTATGAATGTTCTTTGATTTATTACTGACAAACGTTTGCATATGCATAACGTTTTTCAATTATAAGGATGTATCATTGTCCACCGCATTTTACCGTTAGTGCGGTGATACTCCCCAGTATCCTTTTCTCCTTCATCAATCTCTTCCGGTCGACCGAATTCGTCCTCGGATTTGTTCACGTTTCTTAACGCTCAGTAGGTTAGAACATTTTTAATATCGAATACAGTGCAATCACTAGCACATTTTCGTCGGATTCGTCTTTGGAAATAATAACAAGAATTCAATGCGAGAAGTCTTTCTGTCATGCCGTTACTAAGGCTGCACGTAAGTTGGAACACTGATTCAGATGCAGACACAAGGCAGAATCTCACAGAAAAGGGGGGGCTGACAGCAAGACCTCCCACTACACACTCCTCTCACTCACGAACTAAAACTTCACACGGTCAGAACCCTGCAACATGCACTCTGGAACAGGAGCAAGGTCTGTGTCATCAGCAAGGCCTGACTGCGTTCACTGGTTCACCACCTGCTGCGTCAAAATTGCTAGGCCCTACCAAACCCACGTTCATTCTGTTTCAAAACGAGACGTCAAACGGGGAAAGCGAATCAAAGCCTGCTCGAAACTCATTCAATCACAGTCAATTTCCACTCACGCCTATCCATTGCCCGTTATGACTTTCGCTCCCTAAGATCAACGTAAACATTGTTTCATCATTCAGCCATCAAAACCGCCCAGCATTTATTAGGCGCCCAGGGAGAGCGCAAATTCTCCCACCGTAGGTTGGATTAAACTAACTAACACACCGCATAGTCCACCTAGGGCCCCTGCGGGCGTCTAAAGGAACATAATTTTATAATCAATACAAAATAGATCACCATGAAAAAAGGGCACAGAAAAATAATAAAGCCCAAGCTAGAAGAAATAATAAAATAAAGTGTTAATGATCTGTAAAATGAATGATCATCCATCCACCCCTACTCAATTCTAAGATATTAAACGGCGCCCTAGAACACGTTGCTCCGGCCGTGAAGCGTCACATGCAACGATAGGTGGGCCAAACTTTGGTGCTTATTGTCGATCGCTGTGTTCCCTTCCATTCGTTAGGAAACGTTGAGCGTTCCATCACTGAAAGTAAGGCCAAAGGACGGCAGGGGTCTGAACTTTATCAACTTGTTCGATCTTTGGACTATCGAGGCTGCTGTATTCTGCCTACTATGGTGACAACCAAACTGGCACAGTTTGACAATCTACACTGTAATTAACTGTAAACAAAAAATGAATGCACTTTTTACACAGTAATGAATTCACAACAATTTGAATATTCAGATTGTAATTCGTATATTTTTATAGAAACAAATTGGCCGCGTGGTCTTCAAGTGCGATTATTATTTTACTTTGGCATCGGGGATTATTCAAACCGAAAAATTATGGAAACAGTCACAGGAAGGAGTGATAACAGTCTCATTAGCCCTTGGGAGGTTAGGTTTTAGTCCCGGTAATGACTGACGTTTCTCAAATTATTCCAAACTGCATTGCTAGGAAATGTCTCATACACTTATGTACAATAGTTACGTACTTGAACTGTTTTATGAGATACACTCTGAGTTAATTGAATTCAGCACAATGTTTTTAGAGATTTTAAGATCTCACAATATCTATCGGAATGGGGACAGTAGAAAATATATTGACGCTGATATTAGTGAATATTTATATCTCCGGATCATGTATGCATGATCAATTACAAACCCAGAAGCGATGTGCTCACAGAATTAATGTTGATCTCTTTGTTTGCCTCAGATCTTTCTGCGGCGTAGGATCCACGGCCGGCGCACAGCCTTGAAGTTCAAATACCCACCGACATGGCCATTTTTGAACTCTCACGGCCAAGGCTGGCCTCTACACTAGGCCCACGCCATTGATAAAGTTTAAGCTATTCTCGAGCCTAGCGGGTGAGATGGCTGGTCATGACACCATGACGTGCTCGACCATGTCGGGTGCACCCCGGCACCGAAAGCACAAATTCGAGCGGTGTTCCCTAATTTATGTTGGTGTGACTGGAATGTTGTGTTTTGTCCACATAAATGGTATCAGGGATGAGTCGGGTTCCCAATCTATGAAGAATTGTATCCCCTTCAGATTAAAGGGGTGGTTGAGGGGAAGGACCTCGCTATCTTCACCTAGATGGGAAATATGTGCAGTCACTGTACTGGTCATTGCGGTGCTTGAAGCTTTTTCTGTGCTTTTTGCATGTAGTTTTTGCAAGTTCAGAGGAGTAGGCAGTGTTTGTGCAGGATATGATGGGTCTGTAGAGTTGTTAGAACAGTGTTGCTATTGATTCCTTGCATTCTCCGTAGGTAGTTGTGGTAAGTGTCTGTTGGACGTTCAGTGCATTGTTTTCTCTGGTGGTATTGTTTCTGTGAAGTTTGAACGTCATTCCAGTGTCATATGTTAATCAAAGGATCGAGGTGTTGGGACTGTTTGATAGGAGAGTGTTGTTAAGTTGGGTTGTGTTGTTCACTGTTGTGTGGTGTTCTTAGTGTGAGGGACGACTCAAACACTTTCTCTCTGTTGTCCTGCCGCCGGACTTCGAGTGAGTTCAGATATTCCTGGAGATGCGCTGCTCCGGTCACGTGTTTGTTATGTTGTCAATGATCGTAAGGTCATACGCGCATGAGCTGATGTTGTGTTGCATTGTGTTGGTGCAGGTAGGTGATGATTGTAAGGTCATACGCGCATGAGCTGATGTTGTGTTGCATTTTGTTGTTGCAGGTAGGTGATGATTGTAAGGTCATACGCGCATGAGCTGATGTTGTGTTGCATTGCGTTGGTGCAGGTAGGTGATGATTGTAAGGTCATACGCACATGAGCTGATGATGTGTTGCGTTGTGTTGGTGCAGGTAGGTGATGATTGTAAGGTCATACGCGCACGAGCTGATGTTGTGTTGCATTGTGTTGGTGCAGGTAGGTGATGATTGTAAGGTCATACGCGCATGAGCTGATGATGTGTTGCGTTGTGTTGGTGCAGG